>VZQC01000197.1:3027354-3082294 GCA_009823505.1 Rhizomys pruinosus | reverse complement strand
AAAAAAAAAAAAAAAAAAAAAAAAAAAAAAAAAAAAGTTTCCACTTATTAAACTCTGAGAAGGTAACATCTGCCCAAGGTCAAGAATCTGAGGCCAAGGTTGGTCTCTTAAAGTTTTAAGGACAAAACCATGACCATTGTCCCAGTGTGAAAAAAAAAGAGATTACACAGTAAATGGTGTAACCTGCTTTAAGGCCAGTCTTAGTCGCAAAGCCTGGATTCTGTTGTTGCTACTTCAGCAACCCTGGAGGTTATTAAGGTTGAAAACAGCTGAGGCTCTGGGATCAACATGGAGACTAGCTGTCAGTTTCCATCTTTTCTTTGTAGAAAATGCTTTTTATATTTAGCATCTTGAAGGGGGAAGGGATGGGTAGGAGTGGGGAGAGAAAAGATAATACGGAGAAAGGAATTCACTAACCACAAAGTTTCTATTCCTGGTTTCAATCTGATGTTTGCCTTCCCCATTCTTTCTAGATTAAGGGCAAAGCTAACAGCAATCAGAGAAAACCGATGATTCTGGCTCACCATCCATAGACACTGATGCATTCAAATGGTGCCACACTGACAAAGAAAGCAAGATACCCGAATGACTCTAGATATCACCTAGTTCATTGCTTAGAGGACACCAACATAGTCCACATTTCATTCAGATGATGAAAAAGACTTAGCTCACATGAAACACTCATGCAGCCAATCTTTCTTCCTACGAAGTGAGGGGCAGGAGAGACATCCGAGGAGATCACATTTTGGAAATGCACTTTGAAGCATCAGAGGAAATTAGTGAGCTCAGTGTTGAACTCCTGTACCTCTCCACAAAGTAAGAGCTACTGCTCACTGCCAAACTACCAAGTATTCTGTTAGGTTCCTGATCCTCATGAGCTTCAATCCATAAGGAAGAAATCTGTCCCACCACCCCACCTCTTGTTTCTGAACAAACAAGCTCAGAAAAATTACATAATCTCTCAAGGTCACTCAACTTGCACTGGAGAATAATGAACCTCAGATCTAAGCTGGAGGTCCATGTACATAGCCTTGTACACAAAGCACTGAAAGGCAAATGAGTAACACTATATAATTCTCATTCCACTGAAGAATTCACATACAGTTGCTCATATTGTGCTGCCATCTATGAGTGTTGGGCCTTGTTAAAGTACTGGGTCTGACCCGGGTTCGATCCCCAGCACCCACATGGCAGTCGAGAACTGTCTGAAACTCCAATTCCAGGGGAATCCAACACCCTCTTCTGACCTCTGCGGCATTGCATGACACGGGTGCACACACTTGCATGCAGACAGTACATTCATACACATACAGAAATAAATAAAAGGGGGCTGGAGAGATGGCCTAGCGGTTAAGAGCGCCGACCGCTCTTGCAGAGGACCCGGGTTCGATCCCCAGCACCCACATGGCGGCAGAGAACCGTCTGAAACTCCAATTTCAGGAGAATTCCAGTTCCAGGGGAATCTGAGACCCTCTTCTGACCTCCGCGGCATTGCACGACACGGGTGCACAGACCTGCATGCAGACAGTACATTCATGCACATACCGAAATAAATAAAAAATTAAAAAAAAAAAAGAAAGAAAGAAATAAATTTTTTAAATATATTTAAAAAAATAAAGTACTGGGTCTGAAAGGAAAAGAATGACTAAGGCTTACTGAGCTCCAGAAGAGGCAGGCTCCCCAGCAATAAATTACTTTTATTTCCATTTCAATATTTTTATTTTTAATTTTGATACATATAACTATTTCTGGGGTATGGTGTGATATTTCAATTCCGGCATATTTTACATATTGCTATAGCTAATCAATGTGATTAGTTTATCCAGTACCTTAAATATTTATCATTGTGTTTTTGTTTTCTTTTTATGGTACTGGAGATCACCATGCCCTCATGCGTGGGACAGGCATTCCACCATGGGGCTACCTCTCTTCCCCATTATCATGTTTTCATGGTACAAATATTCAAAATTATCTCTTCTGGGTATTTTTATTTAGTATATTTTATTATTTTTATTTTATGTGTATGGATGTATTGCCTGAATGTATGTAAGTGCATCTGTGTCATACAATGCCTGCGGAAGTCAGATCCCCTGGAACTGGAGTTATGGATGGTTGTTAGCCATGATGTAGGTGCCAAGATTCAAAACCAGGTCTTCTGTAAGAGCAGTCAATGCTCTTAATCACTAGGCCATCTATCCAGCCCCTCTTCTAGGTATTTTGAAAAATACAATGCATTTCTATTAACCATGGTTACTCCTACTCTGCACTAGAACACACCTGCATTTCTTTTTCCCTACTTTGTATCCATTAACCAATCTTTCACCATCTTCCCTCCTCGTTCCCTCTATAGCCTCTGGGAACCACTATCTAGTGTCCCTTTATATGAGATCAACACTTTTAAGAACTCCTCATGAGTGAAAACATGCAGTGTGTATCTGCCTTTGTTTCATTTGCCATTATATCCTCTAGGTCCACCCATGTTGTCACAGCTGACAGGATTAAGTACTAATTAATAATATACATTTATCTTTTGTTAAGATTCACAGAGGTTAAATAATTTGGCTAGTATCAAACAGGGAAGAATCTACGGGTCCTGGATTGGAATCAATGAAGGTTCACCGGAACAAGGACCCATATAATTATATATAAGTAGCATGTTTGCAAATCTCTGAAGGACTCCCAACATTAAAACCCAAAAGTCAGAAATCATGGGGAGCACTGTACAAACAGGCCTCTCTCCAATTTTCATTTATTTAAGAGTAAGTTATCAGCAAGCGTGGTGGTGCACGCCTTTAATCCTAGCACTTGGGAGGCAGAGGCAGGCGGATCGTTGTGAGTTCACAAGGCCAGCCTGGTCTACAGAGTGAGTTCCAGGACAGCTGTGGCTACAGGGAAACCCTGTCTCCAAAAGACCAAAAAAAAAAAAAAAAAAAAAAGAGTAGGTTATGTTGGTTCTCAATATGGGAAATCAGTTGGCAAACAGGGCGTGGGGGGGGGGATTAGAGCAAACCCAAGTGACTCAACACAGCTCTGTAGATGGCTCGGATAAAGGCTCCATCATCCCATTGGGCTGTTTGCCAGCTCTCTTTTTCTGTGTGTTTATTAAACTGCAGGATGCAATGGCTGCTCAAAGAAATGGACCAGAAAGGCCTCCAAATCGTTCAGTCGCCCGATGCACAACTTCTAAACATCAAAATGACTTTGGCTTCAATATGTGCTCATGTTTGGAATGGCAGTAATCTTTCCAAAAGAGAGATCGTATTCTTTATTTGAGGAAAAAAAATTTAAGTAGGCTGCACCAGAGCTGGAGAAATGCTCTGAAAAAATTGAAGCATTTGCTATCCAAGTTGCATGGCAAAGATTACCCCAGCTCGGCAGCAGCTTGCAGAGATGGATCTGTCAGGGTCCTCACCTGCATGCAGGAAGCTCAAGCTTACCACATGAGGTTAGGAGGTTCTGACCCACATTCGCAAATCCTGCACCAAAGCTTGTTTTGAACCAGATTTTCCCACAAGCACAAAGTGGCTCACAACCTAGAAACTGCCCAGAAATGAACAGTCTTGATAGTCACTGTCTTGTGATCCCTGCACAACTAAGGCAAGACATAAAAGGAATTTAGTTATTTGCAAATGGACTCTACCAGACCTGCTTTTATCTCGAAACAGTCTGTTCAAATCAGCTACCAGATACATACCCATGCAAGGGGAACTCTTGACCTAGTGCCATGCATTTCTTCTTGCATCCTCTGCGGCGCTCCTATTTATTTAAAGGTCCTAACCCTGTATTCAAACAGCCACTGGCCCTTTTGTGATTAAAAATCTGGGAGACATGCTGTTCAATGAAATAAGCCAGGCACAGAAAGAGCAATACTGAATTATCTTGCTTATTCGTGAAATCTTAAAAACTTAAACTAGGAAAGAGGCAGACAGTAAAGCAGAGGTTATACCAGGCACTGAGGTAGAGATACGATCTGGTCAAGGGCTACCAGAGCTGACTTAGATGGGAGGAATGGATTCAGAGGCTCTATTACATAACATGGCAAGTACAGATAACAAAAGCTAAGCACACACTTGACAGTCTCAGAGTAAATCTGAATGGCTCTCATCACACACACATGCACAGAAAGGTACAGAAACTCCTATTAATTTTAAACATTTCACAATGTCTACCAGTTTCAAATAGTAAATATGTACATTTTGTCCATTTACAAACTAAAAGTGAAAATAAATAGGGGCTGGAGAGATGCTTCAGAGGTTAAGAGCACTGGATGCTCCTGAACAGAAGACCCAGGTTTGATTCCAAAGCATCCACATGGTGGCTAACAACCATCTATAACTCCAGTTATAGAGGATCCAATGGCCCCTTTGTGATCTCCACAAGGCACTGCATGACATGTGTCCAGTAACATACATGCAGGGAATATACACATAACATAAAAATTTAAAAAATGAAAATATATATCATTTTTTTTTATCTTTTCAGGACAGGGTTCCCTGTAGTTCCAGCTGTCCTGGAACTCGCTATGTAGACCAGGCTGGCCTTGAACTCACAGAGATCCACCTGCCTCTGCCTCCTGAATGCTGGGATTAAAGGTGTGTGCCACCACACCCCGCATGAAAATGTTTTTTTTAACACAGAAGTGAACTGATACTGGTTAACTCCGTACAGTGCATCCATTTCTCTTCCAGGTTCATTTTCCAAACCCCAAGGCTGGTGTATAGAATGGAACACGAGCTCAACTGGACCTAGTGACATGGTCCTGACACACAGCCCTCCAGTCTGTCCCAGGTGCAAAAGTCAAGCTGAGAGAGCTTAGCCCTTCCCTGAGAAATGGAAGTCAATAGTTTTCAGCTATTAGTAATGGTTCTTAACCTTGGCTGCACAAGAGAATTACCCAGGGAGCTTTCGAAAACCCCAGTTCCCAATTAAATTAGGAGCACTGGGGGTGCGAGTCAGATACTGGTATTTTTCCAAGCTTTCCAGGTGACATCCTTGTGCAGCCAAACTTGAGATGCACACTCCTACTCCCATGTGATTCCAGATAAGACGCTTACCTCTAAATCTATCAATCCCCTCCTGGTGTGGAGGAGACCTAACCTCCCACCCCTCATGAGCAGGTACCACTCTCAGCACAGTTACCAATGACAAAGCCAAGGGTGGTGAGAGGATCAATTTTCAGAGTGACTACATTATGAACACTGGATTCAAGCTTTCATTTCTGCTGCGCTCGACTTTGTATTAAAAGGAGACGTGGAGGAAAGTTTAACAAGAAAAATTCAGCAGAAATGACAGTTCTTTCAAGTTCCTGTGACTCAAAGCCTACAGCAACAACCCTCCCTCCTTTCTAAACAGTTTTCCCCCTTCCTCAGGTGAAAATATTCTCCTGATAGCCTTGGGCCAACTGGATACAGCTCAACACCAAAGCACATCCAAATGGCTCCTTTCCATCTGAATGCCTGCCTCAGTTCATTCTAATTCCCTTACTTTAATCCAAAAGAGTCAGTTTCTAAATCATTCAGAAGTAAGAATTTTTTAACTCAAATCATATAATCTGCACATGGCAAGATCTGAACCCTCTGTGGCCGAAGCTATGAGTCACACTGAACCCAATGCGTTACCAACTCCACTATACACAAGAATCTCCAGGATGCTCAAGTAGTTGAGCTGCACTTAAGATCCAACAGAACTGAGCCTTACTGGGTTCAAGCCCCACTCCCAGTATGATCTCATTAAGCATCTATTTCTCTTTATCATGAGGTAGAAAAATTCCTAATGGGACTAGGAAATTGGCTCAGCAGGTAAGGCACTTGCAACAAGACAGATGACTCAGTTCAATTCCCCGAATCCATGTGGTGGAAGGAAAGAAGCAATTCCAGCAAGTTGTCCTCTGATCTACACACACACACACACACACACACACACACAAATAAATAAGTAAATAAATAAATGTAAATTTTAATATTTTATTATTCTGCTTTTATTTTATGTGTATGAGTGTACTGCCTGCATGCACAATGCTGTGCAGTGCCTGTAAAGAACAGAATAAGGTGTTATTCACCTGGAACTGGAGTTATAGGTGGCTGTTAGCAGCCATGTGAGTCTTTTTATTTTTAAATTTTTTTAATTTTATTTATTTTTGTATGTGTATGAGTGTACTGTCTGCATGTAGGTTTGTGCACCTGTGTCGTGCAATGCTGCAGAGGTCAGAAGAGGGTGTCGGATTCCCCTGGAACTGGAGTTCTCCTGGAATTGGAGTTTCAGACGGTTTTCAGCCGCCATGTGGATGCTGAAATTGAACTGGATTGAACCCAGGTCCTCTGTAAGAGCGGTTGGCGCTCTTAACCACTAGGCCATCTCTCCAGCCCCGCCATGTGAGTCTTCTATAAGAACAGTCAGTGCTCTTAATCACTGAGCCATCTCTCCAGCCCCAATAAAATTTTTTAAAGAATTACTTGGGAAGCCTTAAAAATGCCAGTGCCCAACCTTCAGAGTTAACTGATGCAGAGCATCTATGTAATTTAAAAGACAATTCTCAGATGTGTCTGGAACTGAGAATCACTAACTACCATCACTACAACAGAAGACAAAACCAGCATTGCCATCTAAGAGACCAACTATATCTCAAATACTTTCTAGAATAAACTAACCTACCGTTTAATACAAGGACTGAAAACACAAGGACAAAAAAGAAAAAAAAGCATCAACAGGAAAGCTGCCGTACTGTATCCTTTAGTTCAAACACAGTGCAATGATCAAGAATGTCCAATTCCAGGTCAGGCATCTAAGAATTACCAGGCCCGAGAGGGACAGTGATATCTGCTAAAATAACAAATGTTCCTTGTGACGCCATCCTTAAATCCCATTTTGTCTGCAGAGATATCTGCACTAATGAAAGGCTTTTGGATGAATGAGCACTTGGCAAGATGTATTCTATAGACAAATTAAAGCCCTAATAAAAGTCATGCCAATCTTAACCATTGTTATGCATTTTTTTCAAGAATTTATAAAGTCTGGATTTGAAATTCTATTTTGAAAAGGAAATGTAAGTATAAGCCTAACACTGTTATAAAAGTGGACGGTTATTTTGTATTTCTGTATAAATCTTTACTGAAATACCTCTCTATATAAATAGCTCTCTCCGGGGCTGGAGAGATGGCCTAGTGGTTAAGAGCGCTGACTGCTCTTACAGAGGACCCGGGTTCGATTCCCAGCACCCACATGGCGGCTGAGAACCATCTGTAACTCCAATTCCAGGAGAACTCCAGTTCCAGGGGAATCCGACACCCTCTTCTGACCTCTGTGGCATTGCACGACACGGGTGCACAAACCTACATGCAGACAGTACATTCATACAAATAAATAAATAAATAAATATATTTTAAAAAATAAATAAAAATAAATAGTTCTCTCCTTGGAGGAATAACTCACAGCGGATGCCACAAGCTTATGTCCTCTAGTGGTTAGGAGATGTTATAAGCCACAATAAGAACTTGTCACCCTTTATAGAGAAACCACAGTTTGTGGATTAGCATACCATCCAAGCATCTGTGTCTATGCTCACAGCTTAGCTTGCCATAATAATTAGTACTGCTTAGATGCCTGTACATCCAATTGCTTGTAATTTGTTAGTATGACTAAAAAGGTATCACTGGATAAGCTGTCAACCCATGAAGGGAAACAACCTGAACAGACGAGTCCAAAATGACATCTCCAGAGAAAATAGACTGCTTTGCTTCTCACCCACTTGTGCCCCTTTCCCAAGCCTAGGGAACAAATTGCAGAAGAGGAGGCGTGGTAGAATGTAAGGGCTGTGGAGAGATTGGGGTGAATCGTGAGACTACAGCAATATAGACTGGACTCCTAATTGATCAACATGCCTGTGCATACAAGCATCTCCAACTGGACTATGGGAACCTTGGGTTGTTCAAAATTTGGACATAGATACTTGCAAATTGGTTTTACATGAATGTTACTTACATTCATTGCTTATGCTTAATAATTTGGCTCACTTCAAAAAAAATGCACCAATTACTTAATTGTACGGCAAACTGAGTAACATCAATGTTATCTGAAAACGACTGTGTTATTATATTGTAGAATCCCTTAAAAAAATAAACAAATAAAAGAGGAAAAAAGAAAGTGAAAAAAAAGTGGAGGGTGAGGGAGAGAAAAAAGAACAGAGGGAAAGAACAGAGAGAGGGATGGGGGAAGGGCAGGGAAGAGGGAGAGGGAGGAGGGAGGGATAGGTTGGTCACTCTAGCTACCCTCCTAGGCACATCATCACCCTTCATGAATTATCAAATAAGTCAAGCTAGGATGTCACCACTGTACCTCTGAATAAGTCAAGCTAGGATGTCACCACTTTACCTCTGAATTTCTTAGGTGGATTGTTAAGGTCCCCAGCTTCCGGCTGCACAACACAACGATCATCAACCAAACTGGAAAAACAAAAAATGAAAGAAAGAAAAAGACACAAATAAGTGCTTTATCAAACCAAATCTAGGAAAATCAAACCCTGGATAAGGATTATACAAAAACTGAGTATCCCAGGGCTCTTCCTATACGATACTTAGACTGTTATCTTCTCATGCCGGGGGCTGTTTACCAAAGAGGTTTCCCAAGCATGGACCTAACTGAAAGCCCAACTTGTGGTGAACACCTCAAGTTACCGTTTGCTGAAGCTCCTTTTCCCTGAACCACATTTGTGACTGATTTGCACACAGCATGCAATGTCGCGTCAAGTAGATGCAGCAAAAGGTCAGTGCGTTCAACTAATGGTAAGTGAGGAGCCACCCTTGTGCCAGGAACTGTACTGAGCCCCAGGATGTGAGGATGAATGTGAGTCAGGCCCCAACCCTGAGGGAGCTCAAAAGTATAGAAGCCATAAAAGCAAACTAATAAGGAAAATAGAGCCTAAGAGGGAGCAGAGAAAACAATAGGGCTGGAGCCCATCTGAGAAGCTACGCAGAGGCAGAGGACGTCGGGTTGGACTGGAAACGTTGAAACAGAGGGGAAGAGGGGAGTGTCTTCTGGTGGCAGCAACCCGATTCAAATGCACAGAAAGAGGAAGACCTGAGCCTCAAAAGCACAAAAGTTACAAATGAATAACAGTCCCAAGATAATAAAGATTGATAAAGTCCAGACTTCATTAAAAACGAATCTAGGGGCTGGAGAGATGGCCTAGCGGTTAAGAGCGCCGACCGCTCTTACAGAGGACCCGGGTTCGATCCCCAGCACCCACATGGCGGCCGAGAACCGTCTGAAACTCCAATTCCAGGAGAACTCCAGTTCCAGGGGAATCCAAGACCCTCTTCTGACCTCCGCGGCATTGCACGACACGGGTGCACAAACTTGCATGCAGACAGTACATTCATACACATACAGAACTAAATAAAATTAAAAAAAAAAAAAAAAAAAAAAAACGAATCTAACTTGCAGTTCTTCTTAGAATAATCACCTTTAAATACTTCGCTGCCCTCTGAGCATAGCAGGCAGTGCATCAGTCTCATAAATACATATATATCTTTGAACTTTGAGGGAAAACTGAGACTCTATAAAATTATACAACCTATCCCACTTCCTAAAACTGGTCAAGCCAACTCATTTTCTGAGTGACTACGGAACTTGCTCCAGTCTAACATGCAATGATCTTTCATTAGCCTATGCTGCCTCTTATTCTAAATGTAAGACACCATTAAATATTCAGCGTTGATCTTCACTGTTCTTTCCCCCCAACTCCATTTTGCCTGAAGTCCTTCCCATCTGAGTCTGAGTGTCACATCCTTGAGCAAGCAGCACCCCAACACAAGCCTAGGCACTTCCTGCCTCTCCTCCTCCACTGGTCCACTGGTCTACAAACTCCATGAAAGCATCACAGGAGGACGAGGTGCCCACCTGCGGTGCTTTGTGGCTCAGATGCCAAGGGTGCAGATCAGTTTCTATCAGGAGGTGAAAAGAACAGGCCTTTGGCTTCAAAACATAAGGTCAATGTTCCAATAGTTTTCTACAAAAATAAAGATTATATTGTGCATGATGAAACTTGTACCCTGAGCCTCTGTTCAGCAAGGCCACCCAAACTAGCTTCCTACTTACAAAGGTGACCTCAGAATCCAATGCAGGAGCTGATGATGTAGCTCAGTGTTGAGATACTCGCCTGCTATGCACAGGACCCTGGGTTTGATCCCAGCACCACATACACAATGCAGGGCTTGTCTAGTCATCAAGCTCTAACAAAGAGAAAGTGGAAGGACAAAGGGGTCTAGACTGTAGATGGCACTAGGACACCCACTAATAGCATGGTGGCAGGCCACTTCACTCTTCCCTGGTCGCAGTTCTTCATCTGTAAAGCCAAGGAATTGCTCTCAAGGAGTCTCAACTCAGGGAATGTTTAAACACATTCTGCTTCTAAATAAATCAATTCCAAGACCCTGTCAGCCCCTCCCCAGGCACACTGAAGCTCTGCTATAGGACAGGATCCAAGAACTTTTGTTCTTAACAAGCTCCAAAGGTGACTTAGAAGCAGAGCACAGATTAGTGCAGGTCTACACACACACACACACTGACTCTCCAAGGCCCTATGGGAAATTCTAAAGTTCAATGAGTCATAAAGGCACCTGGAGGTAACCATCAAGGCACCAAGTTGCGTGAAGACTGACAGTCACTCAGTGGACCCAGGACTGGTGCTCCATAAACGTTACCCACATTCCAAGAAAGAGGGATCAAAGTTAGTTTTCTGAATCCATTTTTTTTATCCAAGCTATTCTCAAATATGTATGGATAAAAAAAGTGAATAATCATCATCTGAAGGAAGTAATAAAGCCCAAAGTTTACAGAGCATACATCCTAACTTTATGAGGTGTTAGCATTCATTTGTCTATAACGCTTAAGGAAAATATATAAAGCAAAGAGTAGGCTAAGAATGTTAAGAACAGTGCCAGGTACTAGGAAAGTTTAGGCAGGAAGACTGTGCATTCAAGGCCAGCCTAGGATAGAGACATAATAAATTACCACCACCGTGTCCAAGATCCTAATAATGATAATCATAACAATATATAATAATGCAGAATGCCTGTCCTAGTGAAAGGGAAGACACAAAAGGAAGCACTAAGGTTTCAGGGCTCTGTGGGGTTCAGCATATGACTATAGGAGAGCCATGGTAAATGTTAGGTCAGAGGCCGCAGAGGAAAAATGAGTGTTATGGTGGGGTTGAGGTGTGACACACATCCAGACGGGCTGTGAGCAGAGAGAGAACCTGGAAGAGAAATTTTCCTGTAGAGGTTAAATGTTTGAACCCTTAGCCTTGCAGACCCAAGTCTTCTGAGTTATGAGACATGGGCAGGTGACTGTGCCTATCTGAAGCTCGCAAGTGCAGCTTCTGTATGTAGTGATGTTGGCAGGCCCACCCTGAAGAAGTGCTTGGGGATCAAGAGACTGTGTAGGTACAGGACTTACAACAGCACCTGGCACAGAGTGAACACCCACAGGACTCAGAGAGTGCTTACCATGGCTGTATATTACTGTAGTCATTGCTGAAAAATAAGAAGAGGGTGAAAAATTCAACCGCAGGGGATTCAAAAGAGGAAGGAGCTGGCTAAGATGGGCCATCAGAAAGGCCTGAGCAGCAGGAAGCCTGTTTGCCCAAAGCCACAGAAGATAAATTGTTAAGGCTAGTTCTCCAATGTAGAGAAACAAAGCGCAGAGAGAAGTCATGGGTGACTTCTGAAAATGGAATCTTTATAGAGTGAGAACTCAGGTTTGACTGGGTTATAATTCTCTTATCTGAAATGGTTCTCTCATGGGGGGTAGAATAACCTGAAAGATTTCTTCGTACCACACAAATGCCAGACAATAAGCATACTTTCAGTAATAGCTGTAATTACAAAGGACATTCTGGCTGCTAGAAGAAGGAGGGTTTTGGAGAAGCTGCTGGCCTCCCTTCCCCCCATTTATGTGAAACCAGGTCTTCCCAAATTTGACAATGCCACCTGAGCTTAAGCACTCCTTCCTACACAAGACTCCAGACCCTCCTGACTGCTCTGGAATGAACCATCTTGATTCTCCCATCTGCTCCCATCTGCCTTTGCGGCTACTCCACTTTTGATTTCCTCCCCTAGACAATAGGAGGAGGAAGAAAGGAGAAAATAACTGAAGAAGCACAGGAGGGAATGTATTTATATCCTTCAAAGTGGAGTAAAGATTGATTGAAGGAAGCACAAATGAACAAAAAAAAATTGGATGTGTGGAACTCTGTGCAATCTGAAACTCTCAAATGCATTTGACAATTTAAAGTAGGAAAGGTTCCACTTGCAAGAAGAGAGATAAGCATGCAAGAAGTTCTGGTCCTCACTCACAAAAGTCACTGTATAAAAATACAAGTTTCTACAAACGCTGAGAAGTACTTCTTTGGATCTGTACTCAGTAATCTTTAAATATTATTCCCAATTTTTTAATAAGAATTTTTTTAAAGATTTTATTGTTTTTAATTTTTTATTATGTGAATGGGGAAGGGAGTTAAGTGCACATGAGTGCAGAGCCTGCGAAGGCCAGAGGCAGTAGGGTCCCAGGGGGAGCTAGAGTTATGGGGATTTAGGAGTAGCCCAGCATAGCTGCTGGGATCTGCACCTTGATCCTAACCTCTGAGCTGTCTCCCCAGCCCTTTATTCCCAATCCTTAGGGCTTTCCTCACAGAGGAAGGAAGAGTAAATTATACCAAATTCTAACAGGATCCTAACTAATGAGGTTTTATTCTTTCAAAACTGGCAGAAAATGTTTTTGAGTAAGAGGTAAAGGGACTAACATGGGATTTGCTAATTGTGATTTCAACTGTCCTTGGAAAAGCCAAGAAACACGGCAACATTCTTATCTTACAAAAACCAGTCTGTAAGCAGATAGTAATGTCTTAAACAAACCCTGCCATTTAAGAAATGGCATGCTCTTACCCCAAGGTGCTGATAAATCCATTTGTCGATCCCTCCGCATACAGAGAACAAATGTCTCCGATGTGCAGGAAACTAGACATTTTGTCAGACATGTCTTCGTTGAAAATCCTAGACAAAGCAAAACACGCAACATTGTTAGCAGGAAAGAAAAGGCTCAGAAGGAGGAAAAAGTCACCAAAAGTTGGCTTGGCTTGATTTCCCTGAGTGCTTTACTTAAAATTCAAATTAAATAAGAGTTTGACAGGCAGGCCGTTCCACAAGCCAAACGAAGGCATCTGTGACAACATTTTGTCCCATATATTTTTTTTTTATTTAATTGCAGGATATTCCAATCACAATAACATTTGTTTCTAGCAAAACCACACCCATATCAGGTTCTCCAAGCTGAGGACCCCCTCCATAATAAACAGTGACTACCCAGGCGGCAGGGAACTCGGCCAAGAACCGTGCAGTGATTAAGGAGTTGGAAAGTCTGACTTATGAAACATTAACATATTCAGCTTGCCTAGGGGAATGTTAAGTCAGAAGGAAACACCTGCTCTAAGACTGGGGTCTGGCAAAGCCAAGGGGCCTAGGTCAAAGAACCAAAGCAACAAATAACATCAGTCAAAGGAAACCTGGGAACAAATATCACAAAGCCTTAGAGGCCTTTTTAAAAGCCAACGACAGTACACGTTTGACCCAAGTACTGCTCAGATAGCGTTCTTTCACATCCTTCACCAAGAAATACTTCCATATGTAGGAAGGTCCTTGCCCAGCACCAGGCCCAAACACTGTGTGATTCTGGCACCAATCAATTATAAGGCTCCCTGGTCGGGATATACAGTTAGTTAAGAGATAGTTTGAGACAATACTCCCAAGTTCCAGGAAATTCCTACAAAGCTCAGAAACCATTAAACGCACACACACACACACACACACACACACACACACACACTCACACACACACCAAAAATATTGCAGATTTATAAAAACAGCTTTCATCAGGGCCTTGAATGTTGAGGAGAGGGAGCCAACTGCAAGATGTTAAACTGACATTTATTATTTATTTATTTATTTATTTATTTATTTATTTATTTATTTATTTTGGTGTTTTCGAGACAGGGTCTCCCTATAGCCCCAGCTGTCCTGGAATTCACTCTGTAGACCAGGCTGGCCTTGAACTCACAAAGATCCGCCTGCCTCTGCCTCCCAAGTGCTAGGATTAAAGGCGTGTGCCACCACACCCGGCTTAAACTGACATTTAACAAACAAACTCAACTATGGGTACAAAGCAGTGCTGGTGTGAACTACAGCAAGATTCCCGTTGCTCCTCAGCACCTGGTATAGCAATGCATAAAGTAACGGACATTTTCCAGCAAGCAGATTCCTCTAAACACCTTTGCCCCTCTACTTACTCAAATTGCCCTCACAGAAATGTTTACTCTAAAAGGCCACATGTCTTGTAATATTACAAGTAATAAATAAATATATAATACACACAGACACACAGACACACACACACACACACACACACACACACACACACACACACACACACAAATTCTCTTCAACTGCTCTCTGGGTGCCAGGTTTTGTTTCAGGTCGAACCAGGCAGCAATGAGCAGCGAAGTTCTAGAAGCATTCTCCTTCCTTAGCAAGAATGCCATTCCCAATAAGCAACATGTTACAAAAGCTCATTAGAAGATACAGGGGAAAGCTACCCACTCTTCCAACAACCCAGACACTGCCAGAGAGATAAAGAGCATTTCTTTTGAACACAAACTTATTTATAAAGGAGTCAGCAGCCAAAAACACAGAACTGACTCTCAAAGAGCCCACATCTCTAGACCTGGAGGAAAGACACTGAAACAGCATGCAGAAAGGACAGTGTGCCAGGAATCCCGTTAGTCATCGAGTTGTTTCTTCCTAATAATGTTACACCTAGAGGCAAACCAATGTTTGCAACAATATCCAAAAGGAGGCACTGATTGAAAACACCAAAGAACAGTATTATTTCCTTATGACTTTATATTGTGATAAGGAGCCAGAAAGCGAATATATTTTGAGGACCGCTATTTTCTTTCTTATTTTAAAGAAAAGAGTTTTGAAATTGCATCTTTCTAGGTGGCCTAGGCTGGTCTCCTCCTCTTGAGTGCTATGACTAAGGTACCACCATACCTGGCTCTTTGCTAAGGACCCAACCAGAGGTTGTATATGCTGAGCAAGTGCTCTCTCTACCCATGAGCTATATCCACATGCCAAATTGCGATATGTTTTAATGAAAATAAAAAAAAAACAGACAGTTATATCTAGTGAAAACATAAGATGACTGTTTTTCCTCCCCAGCACTATGAGACTGAACGAGGACTCTGCATACCTAAGCAAGTACACTATTAATGAACTCCAAACCCCAGCTCTACAACTAATTATCGGGAAAGTCTCTGAAATCTGAGTCTCTGAAATTTGTGCCTGTGCACACTAGCCTCCTAGAAGACCAACGGAAACTTGCTGGACGCAGAGAGCAAAACCGCTGGGCCTTGTCCAGGGTGACTGACATTCTCCTCCAGGGCTGGTCCCTCCACGGGGCATTTAACTCCAATGGAAACCAAGCCAGAAGACAGCAATGTGATACAATCCTTCCAACTTGCATCCCCTTTTGGGTACTCAGTGAAAGGTTCTCTTGCTACAAAACAACAGATACAATCCAGTGCTCTAGAATGGCGAAGCATGATGTAACTGATAAAGCCTGCAACCGACTCTTTGCCAATAGGTGTCTGAATGCATTTCCACAGTAAGATTCTACATTAGTCTATTGGTCTCATTCATGCCCAAACTGCTTAACCTCCAAGATCGGCAGAGACCAGGCACTTTCTATGTGGTATGGCTGGAGACTGCCTGCCTTTAGTCCCACTTCTAATCTGAATAGTTAACAAGCCCTGTCTTGTCTACAATTGTACTAACTTGACAAATACTCTCAGAATCCTCAAAGCCTGTGGCATGCGGGAAGCAGGCATCACCATTACCTCATTCTGTTGTTGGAGAAACTGAGGAACAAAAAAGTGAACATGTTCAAGTCATAGATCACTAACAAGGCAGGAGGGGCAGAGTTACACCAGGTCTATCAAACTCTGAAGTGGATCTTTGTATCAACAATAATCCTGGAACACAGGCGAAAACATTAACTGTTCTTATTCTCTGGATAGTAAGTTGAGCGAGAACTGATTTTCGTCTTCAAGGACAATTCTAATTCCTCACATTTTTCTATCGCGGAATTTCATCATTTCCCAAGTCGGGAAAAAAAGTTAAGCATCTTCTTTTTCCCCATATGCTTATTAAGTAGACAAGATAATTGAACAAGTAACCTTTAGCTGCATTTTACATTTCTCCCTGAAAACAGAGGCCAACACACCCACCACAGTTAATGATCCTCAAATGGGCATTCTGCCATGGATCCCAATTTAAAAAAAAAAAAAAAAAAAACCAGAAAGGAGTGTGAAGGTAGATTCATCCCAGGAGAAATCAGGCAGTGATTCCATCTTTACTCCAGATTCTAGCAGGCAGATGGTTTCCAGGTCTAGCTGGAAACTTCTGGAGGTCTCCCTTGCTCTACCTTTCAGGGCTAAGAGGAGAGAGGCCTCAGTGCAGTTATCAGTGACCCTCTGAAAGGAAAAACCAAGGTCTTCAAAGTCAAAAGAACAAGCTTCTGGGGCTAGAGGGAGGAGGTGGGACGTGGGCCTGGGAGCGATCGTCAGGAAGATTTCCAGTTGTTCAGGAGCTGGGTGGGAGGCCCGCCTCTCTAGCTGACCATGGACCATTTGTGCAAGCATGTAGCTGCTGCACTCGGGGTTCCCAGTGCCCCTCTCCCTCTCACACAGTAGCTGGGGATCACTATAGGAAAAACAGAGCAGGTACCAATGTGCCATGGAGGGTCCAAAGCAGGAGTTTCAATCCTACCAGGATACCCAGGGCTCACTGCCAGTCAGCTCTACAAAGCAGGCTTAGTGGTCAACCCAGGGCTCTATCCAAGCTCTCTGGGCATAGACCATTTCTATTAGCCCAGCTTTGACCCCCAGCCCATGTAAACCCCTGTACATAGCTACACAGTGAGGATGTACTTCAGGGACCTGTCACAGGGAAAGGATGACATCATGCCTGAAAAGTGCCAAGTACAGCACCTGACACTTGCAGTGCTCACGGCTAGCTACCTGTATGGTTCTTCAGTAGGAGATAAAGTCAATTATGAATGATTCTTGAGTTTCAAATTGTATACGGTCAGCAAGGTACTGAAATAAATAATCTCCTGTATGACCAGTGATGAAATATATTACTTTAGGGAATAATTGTCTTCTCTTAATTTTCCAACTGGGAAAAAGCTGAACACCAGAGAATTACTCTCAATTCCCAACCACAGAGCACACTGGCTTCTCTGAAGATACAGAATTGCAAAATCCACATTGCCCAAGCTCTGTAAAGTAGGTAATGCTGTCTCTGGCCCACTGCTAGAATACTGCAAAATGTCCTATGCAGCATCTCCTGCTTAAACATAGAAAAAAGCACTCGTTTCCTCACTGTTCCCCAAAAGGCAGCCGCCTCCCAGAACTCTTGCTACTCAGAGGCTTCTCAGTTGGTGACTGCTTCCTAACTGTTCCTTTGTCACAAAGCTTTACCACCCTCCTTCCACTCCTGACACCCCTGACATAGTATGGCCTCAAGAGCACGCCTCAACACAAGGCAGGCAGGCAAGCAGGAAGAGGCTCCAGATTCCAGTCTCCAAACACCAGTAGAAAACCCAAGCCCTGACACTTACTCAGCTTAATTATTCAGACAAGTTGGAGAACTTCCTGAAACGTTGCCATCCCTAGCCAGACACTGAGAACAGTTAGAACATGGACTTCTCCAGATAATCGGGTTCACAAACTTATCTTCTTCTTATGCACATGAGTGCTTTGCCTGTATGTGCGGTTCAAAAGTTCATGCAGTGCCCACAAAGGCCAGAAGACAGTGTTGGTTGTTAGCGACCATGTGGGTGCTTGGAAGCAAACCCGAGTCCTCTGCAAAAGCAGACATTGCTTTTAACCTTGTGACACCACCCTTCTCTTCTCTCATGCTTCTACCAGCTCTACGAGACAATCTCAGGAGGACGACAAACACTTTTGTAACTTGTACAAATTCTGCACCCCAGATATCTCCTTCCTAGCCCTGATCTCAGTTCCAAGCTCACATGTGTTTACATGGCACCTTGTCTGACACCCTTGCAGAGCACACAGTGCATTCTAAAGATGTGCTTTGTACATGACTGTACTCCAAACACCAAAGCCTAGCATATAATGGATGCTCAAAAAATATGCATCTAGGGGCTGGAGAGATGGCTCAGTGGTTAAGAGCACCGACTGCTCTTGCAGAAGACCCAGGTTCGATTCCCAGCACCCACATGGCAGCTAAAGAGCTGTCTTTAACTCCAGTTCCAGGAGAATCCAATGCCCTCTTCTGACCTCTGCCACATTGCACAACACGGGTGCTCCAACCTACATGCAGACAGTACACTCATACACATAATAAATAAATAAATGTTTATAAAAATAAAGTAAAATAATTAAAAAATATGCATCGAATTAAATGAAGAGGCTGAACTGAATATCAAGTCCTACTGATTTACCTTTGGATTCTTTTTCAACAATTTATTTTGTTTTTGTTTATGTGTGAATGTCGTGTATGTATCCCGTGTGTGTGTGTGTGTGTGTGTGTGTGTGTGTGTGTGCATGTGCGCGCGTGCCTGTGGAGGCCAGAAGAGGGCATTAGATCCTCTGGAGCTGAAGTTACAGTTGTGAGCTACTTGATATGGGCCTTGGGAACTGAACTCAGGTCTTCTCAAAGATCAGCCAAGTGGTGTTAACCACTGAGTCATCTGGAGACTTCAATTCTTTTTAACCTCAGCTTAATTTCATACTCTCAAACAATACATTTTTTTTCTCATTTCTGTGTGTATGTGTATGTGTGTACATGATATGCATATATGCATGTTTACGTATGTGGACACACATTGAAGGAACTGTACTTAGGTCTGTATGCTGGCATCCATGTGGAGACCCAAGGTTATGTTTGGAAGCATCCTTGATTGTGGCATCTCTCACTGAACCCAGACCTGGCCAATATGACTAGTCTTAGTAGCCAGCCTTCTCTGGGAATCCCTGTCTCTATTTTCAAAGCCTGAAATTACAGACGACTGCCATGTCTACTGGCATTTATGTGAGTTCTAGGATCTGAACTTTGGATCTCAGGCAAGTGGTTTAACCACTGAGCAATCTCCCCAGCTCTGAATATCATTTCTTAACTGTATTCTTGAAGAGGTGTCTAACCTTCTGACATTGTGAAATAAGGCTGTCATCTCCAAACTCCATGTTCAATGACAAAATGATTGAGTTATAAAAAATGCAAAAAAAACTCATGATATTTTAAATAAGTTGATGATTTTGTGTTGAGCTACATTCAAAGATATCCTGGGGTGCAGTAGGAGTTGGTTCAACTCTCTTGTAAGCCTTTCTACTCATCGTTTTTTTTTTTTTTTTTTTTTTTTTTTTTTTTTTTTTTTTTTTTTTTTTTTTTTTTTTTTTTTTTNTTACTTTTATTTATTTCTGTATGTGTATCAATGTATTGTCTGCATGCAGGTTTGTGCACCCGTGTCGTGCAATGCCGCGGAGGTCAGAAGGGGGTGTTGGATTCCCCCGGAACTGGAGTTCTCCTGGAACTGGAGTTTCAGACGGTTCTCAGCCACCATGTGGGTGCTGGGGATCGAACCTGGGTCCTCTGTAAGAGCGGTCGGTGCTCTTAACCACTAGGCCATCTCTCCAGCCCTCTACTCATCTTTCTCAAGCCATTGGTTCCCCCCTTAATCTATTCCTTTTTTTAAAAAATTATTATTTTTAAAAAAATTATTTTTTTTGTCTTTTTGAGACAGGGTCTCCTTATAGCTCTGGCTGTCCTGGAACTTACTCTGTAGACCAAGCTGGCCTTGAACTCACAGAGATCCACCTGCCTCTGCCTCCTAGTGCTAGGAAAAATTATTATTTTTATGTATATGACTGTATTGCCTGCATGTGTGCAAGTGCATGGGTGTTGTGCAATGCCCATGGAAGTCAGAAGACAGTGTAGGATCCCCTGGAACTGGAGTTAGAGATGGGTGTTAGCCATGGCATATGGGAGCTTGGACTCAAACCCAGGTCCTCTGCAAGAACAGTTACTGCTCTTAACCACCTCTCCAGCTCCATCCCCCTTAATCTACTCTAACCAAAGAGAGCATAGTCTTTTAGGATTATCAATCAGAGCTTTTTACAACAGTGCTCCCACAATGCCCTCTGCTCAACCCATTACCCTCCTGGATCCACTGCACTGTCCTCCCACCCCTGTCTGCCCTGTGACTTGTCTTTTCCACACTGCAAACACATGAGGCCAGGACCACTGCAGTCTCCTTCCCCACCACAGCCCAGTGCCTGGTACACAACCAGCAGTCAAACTTGAGCTCTGTGTCACTGGGGCAGCATAAAATCTATGGTCTAAATGATTCAATAGTCTCTCTTAGGTGATCATTTTAGAAAATAAGTTTAGACACTCTTATATCGATATTCAGAACATGGGCCTTCTATGATAAACATAGCAAGAAACAAACTTCTCTTTATTTCTAAAAAGTGACTTTAACCTTCATCCCCATTGATCACCCCCTTCCTGTGTCAAAACCACTTATGAACAACGCTGACCAAACTGTACACTTAGAGCCAGAGTCTCAAACTGCCTTTGTATGCATTCTGGCTGCCTGTCCTTAAACAGCTAACCTGCTTTCTCTAGACAGATCCTCCCTTACATGTAAGAAAAAGGGGGAGGGGGGTAATGTATCTCTCATGATTATTATGAGGTTTAAACCAAATAATCCACATAAGGGGCTCATTTCCGTATCTTTTTTTTTTTTTTGGTCTTTTTTGAGACAGGGTCTCCCTGTAGCTCTGGCTGGCCTCGAACTCACAGAGATCCGCGTGCCTCTGCCTCCCAAGTGCTAGGATTAAAGGTGTGCGCCACCACGCCCGGCATTTATTTATTTCTGTATGTGTATCAATGTACTGTCTGCATGCAAGTTTGTGCACCTGTGTCGTGCAATGCCGTGGAGGTCAGAAGAGGGTGTCAGATTCCCCTGGAACTGGAGTTCTCTTGGAATTGGAGTTTCAGACGGTTCTCAGCCGCCATGTGGGTGCTGGGGATCGAACCCGGGTCCTCTGTAAGAGTGGTCGGCGCTCTTAACCGTTAGGCCATCTCTCCAGCCCCCATTTCCATATCTTTCAACAAGGCTCAAACAAAAGCATTTATTTTTGTTACTTCAAAGTTTTCATTCACCTCTGCCCATCACTTGTGGTTCCTCTGCTTGGAGAGTATCTCTCACTTGGTCAATGCTGCTAGAAATAACTGGAAGAGTTGCAGGCCCAGAGATATTTCAATCTTCTGTAAGCCCCCGGGGCGCCTGTTGCTGGTACAGCCAGTCCTAGATACGGGCTGCTTTGTGGTACACAAATTCACGCCATCCCAGACAGCCAACCCACAACTCCTCTCCCTCTTCATCCTACATCAAACCAGGTCCCCTGCTGGGAAGGGGGAGGGTGGGATCTTCAAAGGATTGATAATTCAATTATTTAAAATCTCTCCCACTGATGTTAAAACAGGCTGAAGTGCAGCTTCACTGAAAAAGAAGTATGTTCATTTAATTTTAAGCAGCTCAAGATGGGTTTAGATTTCATTTTCTAAAAGCTTTGATTGTGGCAAAAAAAAAAACCCTTCATTTATTATCATTTCTCTATCTATTATTTCTCCTGAACATACTTAAATAATAGCACTTACATTCCTTTTCCTTAAAAAAAATAAAATTAACTTTCGCCTACACACACAACTCAGAACTTAAAAGTTAGAAACTCCTGAAGCTGGAGCTAAATTAGAACACTTTCATTAACCAAGAAATCACCAAAGCATCTCAGGTCCAATGTCACTCGATCTCAAGTATGAACAGGATGCAGAAAGAAAACAGATGACAACTTCACATCATCAGTCTGTGGACCTCAAAAGTCAAAGGCATATGGTATACCTGACTCTTACTAATGGCTCATTTTTGTAGCTTGAACAAGATAGAAAGAACAACCACTTCTATTTATTTAGAATTTTTCATTCACCTTGGCCCTTGTGATTAACTTGGTTGAAGCCAGGCACACTTAATGCCCAGCACTCAGGAAGCTGAGGCAGGAGGATCACTGTGAATTCAAAACTGGGCTATATAATGAGTTTCAGGCCAGCCTGCACTATACAGTAAGTTGCCAGGTCAGCCTGGGCCACATAGTGAGTTCCAGATTAGTCTAGGCTACAGAGTGTGGCCTTGTTTCAAGTCAAGAAAAACCAAGAAAACAAGAAAATCAGGCTGCTTCTGTGTTAAGATGAAGGTGCCTGGCTACTGGTGCTGAACAGTGTGACTTTCAGTAAAGGGGAAAGACGTGAAGTCCCAGTGACAATCTGACCTTAAGTGAGACTTTAGAAGCCTTCAGCTTCCTCTAAAGCCCCAGCACGCCACTTACTACCTGGTGATCAAGCCTCTCCTGGACGCTTCAATGTGTAATTACTTTGAGAGTGAAATCTTAGGTCCATGAGCCCAGGCACACACAAAATCCTCCCCAGAGATCTCAACTGTAACCATTCATGTTGTCAAAAAGTTCAGCAGCCCAGTGTATCATCAGCAGCTTCCACCTTGATTCCTAGAACTTCAGGTGCAAAAGAACCTGACAGCAATAAAACCTCAGGTCAATCCAATTTCCTTCCGATTTGGTGCTGGGGTTGGGAACCCAGGGCTTCATGCATGCTAGGCAAGCACACTACCAATGAGCTACACCCTCAACTAAGACAACCTAATTTGGAATGTAGGACACAAATTCATCTGAGACCAAAAGCTTCAGAAGAGCCCATGAGAGACCGTAGAGAAACAGCTGTCAAGGAACACGCACTTCAAGCTGCAATTCCCGGTCATCATATCGCCCATCCCCTGCGCAACTTCCAGGCTGCTTTCTATGCTGCTCATTGGAAAAGGATGAACAAAAACAAGTACTGCTTGCTTCTGAGTTCTCAAAGAGCAATTTTGTCTTGCCAAGATAGCTGGAAAGCATGCAGATGATACGGCATCCAGACTTGAGTTGCGTCTTACCACCAAAGCCATAGCTTCTCCCTCTTTTAAATGCTCCCTGCCAAACTCACCGTTTCAAACATGCTCCACCTGTCCCCTGAGCCAGTGGCCTCAGTGGGGTTCTAGGACACTTTCAGTCAAACCTCAGGGGCAAAATAATTTCTATCACAACACCATTTACCTCTTTGCTCATGGAGCTACCCAGAGGCTGAGAAACATGACGTCACAAGACACTGAAGGCAAGTGCACATGTGGCTATTTCCATTCAGTCAGACATTAAAGTGATTTATAAAACTATTAAACCATGCCATTCCTTGTTAAATGTTTGTGGTGGTTTTGAAGAATGTTATTTTTTCATTTGAAAAAAAAAAAAAAAGAATATGTGCCTCTGTCTTTTTTTTTAATGTTTTCTCAGTTTAATAATTGTACTGTAAATTTCTAATATGATAAATATAGCCAGATATAATTCATAACAATGGAAGTTTCTGGAGTTTCTTTCAATAATTTTTTTATTTTTATATTTATGAGTGTTTTGCCTGCATTTACAGGAGTGCACCCTGCGCGCAGTGCCCACAAAGGCCAGGGGAGAGCGTCAGATCCCTTGGAGCTAGAGATTCAGATGGTTGTTAGCCATCATGCGGGTGATGGGAACTGATCCTGGGTCCTCTGATGGAGCAGACAGTGCTCTTAACCACTGAGCCATCTGTCCACCCCCTCTCAATAGATTTTAAGCATGTAAAGAGCTCCTAGGACTCAAGAATTTAAAAGCAATGCTGAGTTGAGCTTCTCTTTGAGAGCTGACCTGGCAATGACTATGACTTCATGTACAGAGAACTAGGTCAAAACTTGACAAGGACCCTGTCCCAGTAATACATTCCAGTGAGTGCAGAGAGAGTCAACAAACAAGAAGAAAACAAGACATATTGAATAGGAGTAAGTAAATGCAAAGAATTAAATCTAGCCAGTGGAAGAGCACCTGCCTGGTATGCACAAGACCCTGGGTTCCACCCCTATACCCCCCAAAAGAGGTAATTAAAACTGGGTGATAGGATTAGACAACAACTTAGTTTTGGCTGGTCAGAAAAACCAAGATATGACATTTAGGCTGAGACCTCAAGACAGATGCAGTTATGTAGGGAAAAAAAATCAGGCAGAAGAGCACTGCAGAAGTGGCAAGCTGCTGGTACAGGGTCCCAGGGCAGAAGGAGCTTGGTGGGACCCAAGACAGAAAGCAGGCCATAAAGTCTACAGCAGTAATGAAAAGGGGGGAAGAAAGCTGTTAAAGGTACAGTTAGAAAAAGGAAGCCAAGGCCAGGGACACAAACCAGAGTAAAATGTATGCCCCCTCCCCCCAGGTGCTGGAGAAGGAACCCAAGGCCTTGCACATGCTAAGCACGCACTCTACCACTGGGCCACACTCCAGCCCCACTTTTGCCTCCTATTCTAAATATAATGAGAAGTTAGTAACATTGACTGAGTTACTTTGTTTTCTTTTTCTTTTAATTTTTTTTATTAATTTTATTTATTTCTGTATGTGTATGAATGTACTGTCTGCATGCAAGTCTGTGCACCCGTGTCGTGCAATGCTGCGGAGGTAAGAAGAGGGTGTCGGATTCCCCTGGAACTGGAGTTCTCCTGGAATTGGAGTTTCAGACGGTTCTCGGCCGCCATGTGGGTGCTGGGGATCGAACCCAGGTCCTCTGTAAGAGCGGTCGGCGCTCTTAACCGCTAGGCCATCTCTCCAGCCCCGAGTTACTTTGTTTTCTAGCCTACAACCTCCTCCCAAAAGATGCAGATAACTTGTAAAGCTCTGCTGAGGATGAAGTGAAAGAAGATACCATGTGTGGTTAGCACGTAGAAAACAACAGGAGAAAGTCTTAGTTACTGTACTTTCTGATCCGCTCTCCTATTCTTCCCAGACGTTCCAAGCCTTACAAAGCCTTAGAATTAATTAAGGATGAACCCTACCAACCAGGAACTCCAAATGATGAGTACAGAAAACAGACAAATTATGACCTGCACGTACATGACCATGGCGGCACTGACTCTAGCAGAATGTTCGCCATGCCATTCCTAATAAAACCAGAAGCACCACACACCACCAGGGCAGGAAGGGATCCCTGTGTCACCCTCATGTGGCACTCTCCACATTGATACTTCCGTCACTAAGTGATGTCACTTGGCCCCCAAACACAGTAGCCAGTGAAAAACCATCCGGGCTCCATGCCCATTCTTGGCACAGCCATATTTCCCCTCTATCCATGAAAATACCAAACAAACAAAAGCTGTGGCCAAACTCCTCTAGCATTGGCTCATGACTGCTGCCTCTGAGAATCATAAAATCAGCCAGTCCTGGTGGCGCACGCCTTTAATCCCAGCACTCTGGAGGCAGAGGCAGGTGGAGCTTTATGAGTTCAAGGCCAGCCTGGTCTACATAGCAAGTTGCAGGCCAGCTGGGGCTATGGGGAAACCCAGTTTCGAAAACAAAACAAAACAAAACAAAACAAAAAATTGAAAAGATTCCTCTAAAGTTAGATAGCGAAACAGAGGCTTCTGCGTCAAGACTTACTTAAAAACATCTAGAATCCAGGCCAGTGTCTCATAACTGAGGTCAAGGATCAATACTAAAAGACCTAAAAACAAAAAAATAAAAGTAAATAAAAAAATAAATAAAAGACCTCACAGCACTTTTAGGTTAAGCAGTCTCCAATGGAGAGGGGTTAACGATGAACAGAGTCAGGCAAGCCATGAGGTTTCTTAGAGGGAAACGAGAAGCATGCCTTTAAGAAAAAGAGTCGCTAGCATGTGATCAATCTCCTGGCCAGTAGCCAAAGAAACTCCATCCAGGGGAACACAGGAATCCTCCCCATGTCCTCACCCAGGCACATATATGGTAATACGGCTGTAAACACAGGATAGACAAACCCAACAAATTCAGGGTTGATTCTCCCAGGACAGAGGAAAAGGTTTTCTTCCACCAGTCTCTTTCTGTTCCCGAGCACTCTTGGGGTTAATTTTGGAACTTCCTTTGAGCAAAGGCGGATAACATCTGTATCATGAAAGGAGGGCGAGCCTTGGAATGCTTTTGAGCTGGACAGGATGCCACCCTTGCCCCACCAATGCATCCACACCTAGGCCAATCCTTGCTGTCCTGTCCCATCAGCATCCATCCTAGGAAACACACCATATTCCCATCACCATGCAATTTATTCTATTCTACAGCCATTTTTGGAGCCTAGGAAATCGTACTCAAATGTTTTTGTTTTCAGCCTGTCCCAGAGGAAGTCAATCTCAGACATTCCAGAGTCCTTTAAGCAGGGTCCATTAAGACAATAGCAGAAACCGTTATTCAAAATCCCAAGTTCTAAGCAACTGCTCAGTTTAAATGTTGCCCCTTAGGGCTAGGGCTACAGCTCAGCAGCAGAGCCTTTCCTGGCACGTACAAGTCCCAGAGCTCCATATTCAGCAGTGTAAGAAAATGCTGCCTGTTAGATGTCACTCTCACAAATCTACTTGACTTCCACAAGACCCACCTGCTAGTCTATTCTCATAAGAGGTACAAAAGTTATTCCTCAAGAAATAGGCCAAGACTGATATGATACCTGCTCTTACGTCTCCTCACACTGCAGTGAGACAAACCAATCACAAGCTCAAAACTGGCCGGTGAGAGCAGTGGAAAATGAATGGGTAAAACACACGAGGCCAAAGTTCCTCACCCTATGGGGAGAAAAGCCAGCAAGTCAGCTCAGCTGTGACCGTCTGGCTATTTCTTGGAGGTAACATGGATGACAGATAGATAAGTAGCCAATAGCAAAGCACAGGGCTTCCAGCACTTGTGAGATATGGAGAGGGTTTTCATATTGTTAAAAAGCTGAAGTCAAACCAGCGAGATGGCTCAGTGGGTAAAGATGCTTGCCACCAAGGCTTACATCCCAAGTTGAATCCTCAGGACTCACATCTAAGGATGGGGCTTGATTTTTTTTTCTTTTAATCTCTATGACCTTTTACAAGCATTTACCATTATATTACTTGTCAGCAATGACCCAAAGCAGGTATTTTGAGTGTGGGGGTGGGGTAGGGAGTGGGGATGGGGGTGGAAGGGAGGTTTACCTGTGGATGTAAATCTATGCACAAGTATACAGAGACCCAAGTCCCATTGAATGCTGTTCCTCGGAGCCATCCATCTTGGAGTTTCTGTTTCTGGGGGTTTTTTCTTGGGGGGGGTGGTTTACAAGCTCTTTCACTAGAACCTGGGGGCTCACCCATGAAGCTAGGCTGACTGACCGTGAGCTCCAGGAATCCTCCTGTGTCCCACTCCCACACCCGGCTTTTTACATCCATCTGGGGGTTGAATTCAGGTCTTCATGCTTGGTTAGCAAGCAGTTCATCAACTGAGCTACCTCCCAGCCCCTCAAAGCAGGTATTTTTGTACCTAGTCTACAGAAGAGGAAACAGACATGCAGATGTTCCGTGTTTTGTCCACACTCCAGAAACAGTAAACAGGAGGGTGTTGGGGAGCCCCAACCCCGCGGTACAGCACAGAGCTACCTAACAGCAAGCATTTCACTACTGTATTCCAACTTCTACTCTTATTATCACTGACAAGTTCCCAGGCTGTGTGTCCTCTAAAGAGCTGTAGCCAACAGCCCAAACACAACCTGCAAGAGAAGCTCAACACAGCTCTACAGGGTCCTCACACTCCTCGGGACCTCAAAAGGGTCTTTCAAAGCAATGTGCCAATTTAGAAAAGATGTAATCCGCAAAGAGGTGCAAAATATTAGTTTCTTCTGAACAGTAGCCTACAATCCTCAAAGGAAAAAATGCATATGAATTACCTCATTCAAGGAATATGTTGTGAGCATTTCCTATATACTAGCTACTCTTGTGGGTTAAGAAAACAAAAAGGCCCAGGAGGGAAATAAAAGATCAAGAGTCTAGGTGCTTAGAATGATAGAGAGTGTCTCAAGTATCAGGAAAAGCTGCTCCAGGTGGAAGCGCTGGAACAGGGTCTAAACAGAAGGACTCGGTGATGTGGAGCAGATGCTGAAGCACCCTCCACACGGAAAACACACACACACACACACACACACACACACACACACAGGGTCTAAACAGAAGGACTCGGTGATATGGAGCGAGTGCTGAAGTACCCTCCACATGGAAAACGAAAACACACACACACACACACACACACACACACACACCCACAGGATCCAAACAGAAGGACTTGGTGATGTGGAGCGGGTGCTGAAGTACCCTCCATACAGAAAACACACACACACACACACACACACACACACAGGGGGTCTAAACAGAAGGACTCGGTGATGTGGAGCGGGTGCTGAAGTACCCTCCACACAGAAATACACACACACACACACACACACGAACACAGGTGCACACATGCGCACGTGCACACACACACACGAACACAGGTGCACACATGCGCACGCGCACACACACACACACGACAAAAGTCTGGCTGTTTGATATATGAGTTTTTGAATTCAACCCCCAAATGTAAGCATGCAGTCCTCACTTACGTCAGGATGAACTCCACCCAAGCTGCTGTAGCCTAGTGTTAGCCTATCTTTCCCCTTACCTGAAAAGGAGAAGGCTGCTAGGGGAAGAGTGCAAGGTGAGCTTCAACAGGTAAGAACTGGCCATGAAAAGATGCAGGAACTATAAAAACACCATTGCTGAAATAGGGGAGTGGGCAGCCTCCAAGACAACAGGGGCAGGTCACCTGAGCACTTACCAAACTATAAGCTCTCAGGTAGGACCTGAGAGTCTGCAGTTACTAAAAGTTCCCAGGTACAGCCAATGCTGCTACAGGAAAAATGGAAAAAAAGAGTTCTCAGTTTTTAAATGTTTCTCAAACTTTTGATTGTATTCTACTGCAAGAGATATATCAAACTTACAACTCAATAGTGTGTGTGTGTGTGTGTGTGTGTGTGTGTGTGTGTGTGTGTATGTGTGTGTGCACGCGCGCATGCACGCATATGGGGGAGGGAGGCAGAGTTATTGCAATGCACATGGGGGTCATGTTTTTTAGTGTTGCGCGGCGCTTCTTCACGCATGCCAAGCACATGCTCTACCTCTGAACTAGACCCAAAGGCCAGTTCAAATACAGGTTAAGCCATGAAAATCCAAAATTCAAAATGCTCAAAAATCTAAATCTTTTTAAGTGCTGACATGACGCCACAAGCAAAATTCCACATCATGAAACTACTTTCATGCACAGAATCACTGAAGTATTGGTAAGATTAGCTTCAGGCTATGTACATGAGATGTATACAAAACAAACTTTAGGTTCTATTCCCAAGATACCTCATTACATATATACACTTATTCCAAAGTCCAAAACACTTACAGTCCTAAACATTTTTGGTAAAAAATTACTCATCTGTATCAATGCAATGAAGCTGGGTGTCTTCTGTTTGACCTATTTCATCCCCAAACGTAATCAACATCCACAAAAATTTACTTCCCCATCTCTTAGTGAGGTACAAACAGCATCTCTACTTATCTGTATTAGCCCCGTTCCACTAAGGCTGAAACTCAGACCAATTTTTTTTAAATTCAGATTATGTTCAGAATCCTTTGAAAGACAAAAATGTCAAATACATTGTAGAAATGTCTGTTATCAGAAATATCCAGGTGTTATGTTTTCTTCTTTTTTTTTCTGGTCTTTTTGAGACAGGGTCTCCCTGTAGCCCCAGCTGTCCTGGAACTCACTCTGTAGACCAGGCTGGCCTTGAACTCACAAAGATCCGCCTGCCTCTGCTTCCCGAGTGTTAGGATTAAAGGCATGCGCCACCACGCCCGGCTGGTTAATGTTTTCTTCATTTTAATTTCTGCTCTGTCCCCTACAGGATTAGGACAAGGATGCTTATGTGGCTCTAAGCAGAGTTTTTTTTTTTTTTTGGTCTTTTCGAGACAGGGTCTCCCTGTAGTCCCAGCTGTCCTGGAACTCACTCTGTAGACCAGGCTGGCCTTGAACTCACAAAGATCCACCTGCCTCTGCTTCCCAAGTGCTAGGATTAAAGGCGTTAAATATTGTTTCGTTCTTTAAAGAACAAGGGCATCTTGGTGAAAAGGATTCGTGGTCTAGGACAAGAAGTATAAAAGATAAGCCTAGAACATCTTGTCACACAGAAAGAAAGTACAGAAACTTTGGAAACTTCCAAGGTTGTGTCAAAAAGTCTCAAGAACCAACAGGATCAGCCACTCTCTCGCTGAAATCAGTAAGAATAACTACAAGGCCAGGAACAGTGGGAGTAGAACTGTAACCCCAGGATGTAGGATGCTGAGGCAGGAGAATCACCAAAGGTGGGGGCCAGCCTGGGCGACACACAAAGCCCCATGGAAGAAGGAAGAGGAGGAGAAGGAGAGGGAGAGGAGAAGGGAGGGAGAAGGGAGGGAGGGAGGAGGGGTAGAGGAGGAGGAAGAGAAGGGCAAGCAGTAAGTACATAAAGGGAAGCATACAAAGTATGTAGAAATCTGAGTTTATAATGGCTCACCATATGTGGGGGGGCTCAGCAGGGGCACTGCTGATAATCTGAAATGGACAAAGTAGATTTGGCAAAAAAAAAAAAAATTTAAGAACCTGATTTGGCCTAACTTTCTATATCTAACTACAAAATTATAATACATTCTAGGTTGTGGAGTAGCACTTAGCTAGGAGATGGCTTGGAAAGCAGGTGCTATAGACTTGCAAGTACTTCTTTATGCTTCTACATAAAGAATCCAAATCACAAAGATGCACACATACTAAATAAAATATAGATGCACTGATGTGTCTAAGACATGCTTGAAAGTAAGCCAAGACTAAGGGAGAATCGTGTGAGGGTCCAGATGGAACAAGATTAGGCACGAGTTGACAATGGATAAATACAGAGTATGTTCGGTATATTAAGAAATATTGTTGGGGCTGTAGAGATGGCTCAGCAATTAAGGGCACCTGCTGCTCTGTAAAGGACCCAGGTTAGATTCCCAGCACACATACAGGGGGTCTCACAACCACTTGTAACTGAAGTTCAAGAAGATCTGACACCCTCTTCTGGCCTCCTCAGGTACCTGTATGCAATGCAATACACACATAGAGACAAACAGGCACCGGTACTTGCATATAAATAAATAAAAACTGAAAAGGAAGTTACTATTGACATATGTTTGAAATTTTCTATGGTAAAAGTTTTATTTTTAGGCCAGGTGTGGTGGTACACAGCTTTAATCCCAGCACTCGGGAGGCAGAGGCGGGGAGATCTCTGTGAGTTCAAGCCAGCCAAAGTGAGTTCTAGGACAGCTGGGACTAAAGGGAGACCCTGTCTCAAAAAGACCAAAAAAAAAAGTTTTCTTTTTTAGTACAAGCAAACAGGGTTAGGGAGATAGTTCAGTCAGTAAAGCACTTACCTTGCAAACATGAGAATCTGAGTTCAGTCCCCAGAATGCACATGAGTGAGAGTGAGTAAGTGAGTGAGAGAGAGAGGTCAAGCTTCTGTTTGTAATCACAGTGCTTTGGAGACAGGTGGATCCCTAGGGCTCACTGGTCAGTCACCGTAGTCTACCTGATGAGCTATAAGCCACTGAGAGACCCTGTCTCAGAAAACAGGGTAGATAGCTCCTGAGGAGTGACAGGTGAGGTCATCTGCTGAGTCCATGCACACAGACACACACACTTGCGCATGTATACAACAAGCAAACAGAAGAGTACCTTGACCCTACTTACCTCACGGGATTAGGCTATTCCGAACAAAGGAGAAATGTTAGACTTTTAATGTTTACCGGGCTTTTCTTCTATAATTATAGGTGAACAATACTTCAATTTTCACTTAAGTTTTCTTGAAAGGACAGAATAAATGAAATGAGAATATCTGTGATGGCATAATGATGAAATCTGAAGACTCTCTGTCTCGCTTACCGGCTCCTTCTCTCCCCCCCCGCCCTTCATTCAATTCATTCTCAAATAAAATGAATCTCAAATAAAATTTGAGCAACAAATCTTTAGAAAGATGAAAATATACAGATGTCAAAAAAGGATATTCGCTGGGTGTGGTGGCGCATGCCTTTAATCCTAGCACTTTGGAGGCAGAGGCAGGCGGATCTTTGTGAGTTCAAGGCCAGCCTGGTCTACAGAGTGAGTTCCAGGACAGCTGGGGATACGGGGAGACCCTGTCTCGAAAAAACAAAAAAACAAACAAAAAAAGGAAGGATATTCAAGGTATGTGACATACAGAAAGTAAGATGCCTAAGGGGAGGGGCTGTATGACTGGGAAATTTAAATACACACCTAATCTTAGGAGGAAAAGCTTGGAATCTGCATCTTGCATGGCTGGGATAGGCTCGTTGTTGGCTATGTGCCTTATCTGTGCTTCCTAATATTTTGACAGTGAACATGTGCATCTTACATAGTGACACAATTTGAGATTTGTTTTAGGTTTGCTTCTGTAAAGGAGTCTACCTGAGTTATCAGAAAGAACTGGGAGCTTCTCACTCTCCATGGATGCTGTGAACAGTGTTCCTATTCAGTTGATTCCCCTAAATGAGATTTGGTGGACAGCAGAGGGTGACAGGGCAGAACGTTGCTTTGAACCCCCCAGGATCACCTTTTGGTTCTTAAGACTTTGCTGGGCAATTCATAGAAAAGATCCCTTCCGGGCTGGAGAGATGGCCTAGCAGTTAAGAGCACCGACTGCTCTTGCAGAGGACCCGGGTTTGATCCCCAGCACCCACATGGCGGCTGAGAACTGTCTGTAACTCCAATTCCAGGAGAACTCCAGTTCCAGGGGAATCCGACACCCTCTTCTGACCTCTGCGGCATTGCATGACACGGGTGCACAGACCTGCATGCAGACAGTACACTCATACACATACAAAAATAAATAAAATTAAAAAAGAAATCTGAAATTAAAAAAAAAAAAAAAAGATCCCTTCCCTACTTAAATGAACTTCAATGCCAGGTAAAGTCACATGACAAACCAGACACACCTCGAAATCTCGGTTCTCCTTCCCACCCCACCCCCTGCATACCCCCATATCAAGTTCCCATCTGGTATGTGATCTTGCCAGCCTCTCTAGTCTACAAAAAGGACAGTCAAATACGGTAATGCTGAAAAGCATAGAGGACTCAAGAGTTTAGCAATCTTTACACCACTACTAAGCTGCAAAATCCACCCGTTACCAATGGACCTTGACTACCCTACTTCTTACACCCTGGCATTCTTTCGCAGCATTTGCCACCCCAGCTTTTTCACCCTATTCCCAACATGTTCCTTCTCCCCCACCTCAGGGCCTTTGCATTTTCTACTCTGAACTTCTTAACATCTCTTCACCCAGATTCTGATGTGACTACCTGGCTCACCTCCTTTAGAGCTCTGCTCAGACATCACCACGGCAAAGAGCCCTGTCTAACTCCCAGTCCCTAAGTACTCCCTTAACAACCCTTCATCCTGTTTTGTCATTGCTCATTTATTTTATTTTTTTTTGGGGGGGGGGTTCTTTTTGAGACAGGGTCTCCCTGTAGCTCTGGCTGTCCTGTAACTCACTACGTAGACCAGGCTGGCCTTGAATTTACAAAGATCCACCTGCCTCTGCCTCCCAAGTGCTAGGATTAAAGGCGTGCCCCACCACGCCTGGCTTCATTTTCAGAATTTTCCCCATTTTCAGAACTTTTTTCATCTTTCCAAACTAAAACTCTGTTAACTATGTCTCAAACTCCCCTTTCCTTTAGCTCCTAAGACTTCATCAGTCTACATTCTGGCCCTACAAATCTGACCACTCCAGGGACCACATACTAGCAGAATCAGAGGTGTGTCCTTGCATGGCTGGCTTATTGCACTCAGCACATGTTTCCATGGTTTGTCCACACTGTGAGAGTTTTCTTCCTTTGCAAAGATAAATGTTAGTTCACCGAATGCATGAACATTTTGTTTATTCATTCATATATCAATAGGCACTTTGGGTTTTGTTTGTTTTGTTTGGCCTTTTGGCTAATGTGAGGCTACTTTCAACAAGATTATGCAAACAATTGCTTGTGTCCTGGCTTTTAGGAATATACCCGAAAATGGAAGGCCAAATCCTATGGTAATTCTATCCTTCATTTTATTTATTTTTTATGTGTTTGAGTATATTGCCTGCATGTATATAAGTGCACCCATGTCAAGCAATGCCCACATTGGTCAAAAAAGGGTGTCAGATCCCCTGGAATTGGCTAGTTGTTAATAGCAATGTGGGTGCTGGGAACTGAACCTGGGTCCTCTACAAGAGCAGACAGTGCTTTTAACTGCCAAGCCATCTTTCCAGGCCTATGCTTCATTTTTTACGGAATTACTATACTGTTCTCCACAGTAGCTATACTTTGCATTCCCACCCACGAGATACAAGGGTCTCATTTCTCCACATCCTTGCACACACTTGTTATTCTCCATTCACCCTTACCGTGCTCTACTTTTCTCCATGCATTTAGTACCTGCCATATATAATATGTGTTCATACATACTGGCTGCCTCCCTCCCCCCAACTAGGACTTCAGCCTCTTAGGAATAGGCTTGATTGCTCATTCCTATATCCCAAGCACCTAGACTACAGATGGCACATAGAAGGTGCTGACGAAATCTGTTGAATATGCAATATAAAGCACTCGACTCACAACAACTTTAACAGGCGTGAAAATCTATTCAATACATTTAGCAGAGCACACACCTTCAACTCTATGCAGCATAGGGAATCTCAGTTTAACAGGTGATGGTTTCACAAGTTTGTTCTGCTCATTCCTCATTAGCAGTAATTTCAGAGGCACAGACACTACACCAACTAGAAGGAGTCATAAAAGTTATGTCGCTCACCCTGCTGACTTCAAGCCTAATCGCATTCATCAAAAAGACCTTGCAAAAACTTCAACGACAAAAAAAGAGAGACTTTTCTAAAGCTAAAATAACCATGTATACTTCTAGTCAATAGAACTCTGCAAATGCTGTTCATTTTATTTTAGAAGATCAAATCAAAAACAGACAAAAAGGGGCATTGGCCATGTTTAGATTCCTTAATTAGAAGTATCCAAGGACATCTTGACCTAGAAACCTAACTCCAGGCCTACTTTTATTTTGATAGTTCTTTCTTCTGTCCTTCATATTTGGTATCTGTTGTTTCATTTGGTTTGTTTTTTAAGAGCTGTTTGAATAAAAAGAAAGTCAGACAGAAATCCCATAAGATCTCTATTAGATAAAAAGCCATGTAAATTGTTCTCCAAAAGTCTGTTCATTGTACAACCGTGAATTAGTCTCGGGATGTCTCTCCATTCCCTGCCTCCACCCCCACCTGCAGATTCTCCTGTCTTACAGCTGAAAATACTTTGAGAGCAAAATCAACAGATCTTTCTTGTGGAGTTAATCTACTTCTGTTCCAAGCAACCACTGCACTTCCCATTCTTCAGGGAAGGATAGCAAAGGGAAACCACCTTGTTTGAATGGGTAATTCCACCCAGATGGCTTTCATGGGTCTCAATGGACAGGCCAGAAGGATTCCTTTGGAACATGAAGAACTTTCCCTGCCTGGTAAGAAGGAAACCCAGATACAATTTTCTGTGCTGATTTTATACAGTCAAAGAACAGACTGTACTTTCAACTCATAACAAAAAGTGTACACATCAAAACAACCCAAAGAAACAAAACAGAAAAACATTGTGCACAAGTAGCCACCAGGCAAACTGGAGGCTACAGGCAGAGCTAGCAACATCCCACAGAGCAGACTAACACTGTTTAAAGTCTCCAGTTAATTCAAGTGGAGACATACCTGTCCCCTTCCTTCACCCTGCTCAGACGCTTCATGTAAAAGATCGAGATGTACTTGAGGTATAAGAGCCTAACACTGCACACAGACAGTAGTTTCTGATTGGTTTTCCTTCTTTTTTACTGTCCTGATTCAGGCTTTCAGCATAAAGCTTTACAAAATGAATCTGGCCCAACATCAAGCCCTTCTGCAAATAGACACATTCCTTTTATCCCTGTCAGTGGCTACATCATTTCCTTCGTACATCAAGGTAAGTACCATCACTGGTTAGGACATAAATAGGAGTTATTTTTCTAAGAACAGTGCATTTATTATTGGTCCTAGCTCCCTTCCACCCTACAAACTTGGGTGCAGGCATAGAATGCAGTAGGCATCACTACTTGGGCTTATGCCTTGCTACCAAGTGACTTCACTCTCTGTACCTCAGTTTCTTTACCTAAATCTAAGGGTTTCTGTGATACGTAGGTCTGCATCTGGCCTCCAAACACCTAATGTGGCAGTCCTATTATTTTTAGGAATCAGGAAGAGAAGCGTTTGTGGACTCGTTTCTCCTTGCCTGCATCTTACTCTGAAGAGAGAACTGGCCCCAATATTCAGTCCACGCAGCCATTAGTCAATAAAAGAACTCCAAGAAAGAACTAACCTTACACATCCAAATGCTTCCCACTCCACCAGAACCCCTGAGGATCTTATCGACAGGAAACAAAAGCACTGTACTACCATAATGAAGTATCTGGCTTCTGTTCTCTAATTAGAAAAGCCCAAAGATTGTAGCCCAGGGAACAGCTAAATATTTAGGACGTTTAAGAAGTTACCAAGAACCAGCTGCCCGTTGCTCCCCCACCCCTATTTATTAACCTGTTGTTTACTCTGCTCTAGATAGTTTCAGAAGAGAGAACTTTTGATAGCCAGACTTCATCCACCAGGTATCTATGGACTGGCTGATGCTTCGCTTTCTAGAAATGAAGTGTGACTATTTGGGATGGGGGAGGGTATGATGGGAGCTGCTGTGTTTACAGAGAAATGTTGCCCTCAACCTCTATCCCAGGACAGGCACCAAAACAAGAGGTGCACAGATTCCTTGACATTCCTGAGGCTCCAGTCAAACCTGGATGCTAGTTACTCTTCGAGCACTAAACGCCCCATGCTTTCCATGGGCCAGCAAGTACTTTCATTTCTTGCAATCCAACCTACTCTGATTAAGCACGCTCCCACAAGGGGTAAAAACAAAGTGTTTTTGAAAGAGAGAGGGATTTCTCTTTTGCTTACCTATCTTGCCAGATGAAAATCTCTACATCCAGAATTTAAATCATCAGCATGCTTCACAGGCCGGCGATGGAACATCCCTTTACAGCTCCATTTTATGGCCTTTCTTTTTTTTCCCTCCCTCTCAAAAATAGTGCGCTTCAACGCTGAGCCACTATCAAAAGTGGCTGTCCACCGGACCTCTGCTCCCCAAAACCAACGACCAATTATGAACACTGGACCACGCAGTCACCTCCTTTTTCCTACTCAATTTCCACGGCTGCTTGCCTGGAAAGGATTTAAAATAAGCTTGGGACAAAAACTCGTTATTAGCTACAGCATTCTGCGTCCACACTCACCTGACCTCAGTCAGCCTCTCCGCAGGCAAAGCACGCCCAGCCAGGGATGCGAATCCTGCTCTCTTGTAGTCAGTAGGCTCCTAAATATTTACAAAGAAAGAAGACTGAGTAGATATCCCAAGGCTCTCTAACAGAAATGCTCCCAAATCTAGGTTTTCGCCTTCTTTAGCCTCCCTTCCCTGAGGAGGTCTCCCCTTCCTCCCCCACCCCCCATCCCTTAAGGTTTCTTCCTACCCTCCTGCCTCCACACACATTTAAATCAAGATTCCACACGAGAGAAAATGCACCGTGTTTGTCTTTCTGGGTTCAGCTTATTTCACTTTGCGTCACAATTTCTGTCCTATTTTCCTGAAAATGCCCTAATTTCACTTTCCTTATGGCTGAGAAAAATTCCATTGTGTGTATTTCCCTTATCCGTCTGTCGATAGGCACCTAGATTGGCTCCATTTTCTGGCCACAGTGAATAGAGCAGCACTGAACATGGATGTGTCAGTATCTTCGTGGTATTCTGACTTGGTGTCATTTTGGTATAAACCCAGAAGTGATGTACCTGGGCCATGTGGTAGGTCTATTTTTAGGGTTTCCTCCGCCCATTTTTACTTATTTATTTTTTGTGTATGAGCGTTCTGCCTACATGTATGTAAGTATACCTATTCATGCACTGCCTGCAGAGGCCAGAAGAGGGTGTCAGACCATCTGGAACTGGTGTTATGCAGATCATTAGCCACCATCCATGAGGGTGCTGGGAACTGAACCTGGGCCCTCTGCAAGAGCAGTCAGTGCTCTTAACCACTGAGCCATGTCTCCAGCCCCTCTCCAGCCTATTTTTAAGGATTCTCCACACTGATTGATTTGATTTGATTTGGTTTGATTTGATTTTTTTGCCAGTACCAGGGGGATTGAACCTAGGACCTCACACAAGCTGGTCAAGCGCTCTGCCACTGAGCCACATCCCTCTGTGGTCACACTAATTTCCATAACGGCTGTACTAGCTTACATTCCCACCAGCATTCTTCTTTCCTCACAGTCTCATTAGCAATCATTATAGTTGTTTTTCTTGAAGGTGATGAGATGATTGAAACTTCTGAATTGGAAAGAAGAAAATACTTAGAGTTCGGATTGGGAGGCCCAAGGAAAGTTTCAGTATCTGAAAGCATACAGAGTCATTGCGTTTGTCAATTTTCCATCACTGTGACAAAATATTTGAGATGACCAACATTTTTTTTTTTGGTCTTTTTGAGACAGGGTCTCTCTTAGCCCCAGCTTTCCTGGAACTCACTCTACAGACCAGGCTGGCCTCGAACCCACAGAGATCCACCTGCCTCTGCATGGATAGCTGTGAAGGTCTGAGTTCTTTTTTTTTTCTTCATGTGTATGAGTGTACTGTCTGCATGTAGGTTGGTGCAATGCCAAGGAGGTCAGAAGAGGGCATTGGATTCCCCTGGAACTGGAGTTAAAAACGGTTCTTATCCACCATGTGGGTGCTGGGAATCGAACCCGGGTCCTCTGCAAGAGCAGTTGCTGCTCTTAACAGCTGAGCCATCTCTCCAGCCCGCTAGGTCTGAGTTCTTAATCACTGAAACTCCACCCTGCCAGCACTCTAAGATGGATTTGTCTATGAACAATAGGTAGAATNCCCCCACCCCCTCCAACCCCCGCCTTGGGTCCCTGAGCCAAGAATTTCAGAAATCCAAGGCACAAAAACGCCAGTGTTTGCGGTCACGGATTAAAGGAGCGAGGTTGTCTTTAAGTGGCTCCGCGCCGCTAGTGTTGCACGAAACGCTAAGTCTGGGGGTGGGACGGTCCATACAAGAGGGGCTCGAAGCAAGTCAGTGAGAGACCTTCTGTGAATCCGAGATACGAGTGTCTCCCGTCGCACCGCAGGGGATAAAAGAAACGCAACCAACACAGGAACCGGGTTGCGACTGGCCAGTGCTGTGATCCGCGAGGCTGCAAAGAAATCCAATCCTCGACCTGGGTCGTGACCCCGCTTCTAGCAGCCCCTCTGCTCCTGGAAGCTGTAAATACTTAAGTAAATAAACAGCAAACCAGAAAAAGGAGGGCTTCTGAGACACCAGCTCACACTCAGATGCGAACCTCCAGGCTAGGCAAGCTCCAGGATCTCCTACTGGGGTATCTGGGGCAAAGTGGGTTTCAACCGGGTCAGCTGGGTACCAGGCACTTTGGCAGGTGCTGGGGCATGAAGGTACGCCGAAACGCATCACTGCATCTTAGGCAGACTCTATCCCCTGCTTCATGAGATCTGCTACTAACAATAGTAGTAGTACTGACAAATGGTGATTTAACTGAGCCCAGACCGCATGCACTTTTTTAGTGCATCCTGCTACTGAGTTCTACCAACTCTGCGTTCCAGGTGCACGACCAAGGGCCGGGCAGAATGTAGTTAACTTCCTAACGTGATGCGAAGAGCTAAGTACTGGCAGTCTCATTGCAGCTCCAGCCTGTAACTGTACTAAAAGTTCTTGCCTTCAGGGACATCCACCACCACTTCCTTGAAGGCCTTCCCTCCTCATTTTAGGAGCAGCCTCTGAACCCTTAGGCAAATCATTTTCATGTCTTTGCCCCAGTTTCAGCGTCTTAGAGAGGACCGTGCTTAGTAGAATTTGCCTACTTTCTTTCCAGATTGCTTGATACAAGAAGTCTTATGAAACTTTAAGAGCAAAAGGTAACAAAATAGCTAATAATCGTTGGCCTATTTAGTCCCTAAGCTGACATGTATGGGGTGCATATTGTATGGCAGGCATTCTGCTAAGCTCTTTAAATATGCCATTTCATCACTTCCTATTAGTGAAACTTTTTTCTTTATCCCATGAAAAGACAAAGGCACACAGGTTGACTTAATACCTAGGAGACACACTGTGGACCAGTGTGCCTAATAACAGAATTCTGAGTCTAGTATCTAATGCCTCAAGCTACCTTCTTCATCAGAAAAAAACCAAACTTGCCACAACAAATGAATCCATACCCTTCATATCTGTCCCATCCCTTTCCCCATCAAAGTGGCTTGTTCAATTTTCCAAGGAAATTTTACTCCACCTGCAAATTTAACAAAGCAGTCTATGATAATACAACTGGTAAAGGGGGAAGGGAATTATTTCATGCACTTTTAACCTGGAAACAATGGAATTGGAATGTTAGTCTGGAAAAAAAAATACTTAGTTGTATTTGAAAGTGAAAGCTAGCCCGTTTCATCCTCACCAAACAGACATAAGCCCCCTGCGTATTTTAGCCACTGTGTTCTCTCCCAGAGTTTCACTGAAAGAAGAGACTGTGTCTTCCTTATGTTTATATTCTTTACTTCTCTTGATTCAAAAGGACTTATTCTTTGGTCTATACATTTTGTAGATGTGCAAAAAAGTTCGTTAAAGCATTTTAATGATGGTGTGTCACACTTATGGCAGGCAATTTAAGAGTATTTTCCGAGTATGCAAGACTTTTGTTCTTTTGGTGTTTTTTGTGGGGTTTTTTTTTTTTTTTTTTTTTTGTCTTTTTTTTGAGACAGGGTCTCCCTGTGGCCCCAGCTGTCCTGGAACTCACTATGTAGACTAGGCTGGCCTTGAACTTACAGAGATCCACCTGCCTCTGCCTCCCAAGTGCTGGGATTAAAGGTGTGTGCCACCATGCCCAGCTGAGTATGCAAGACTTTTAACCTGCTCACACCCTGGTCTATTTTCTTTGCCAGTGTGCTCACATAGTATTAGTCAACAGCTGGCAAGTTCTGAAAGCAATTTTATTGTGATGTAAAGAAGTTCTTTATGATGTACAATGGACAAGTGGTAGTGATGATGAGGATGAGGATGATGAAGATCAGGATGAAACAGTAGTTTTCACACTTGTTTGCCTTTATGAGCAGAGGAACCTAGGCTGCTGCTTCTCTGCTATATCCTCCCCCCCCGCCCCCCCACCAGGAAGAATTTTTCTAGACCTGCATCTACAATAATAACCATTTAGGCACTTAAGATGTGGGTAGTTCTGAGAAGTGAAATAGCTATAAAATACATGGTGAATTTCAAAGACAGGAAAAGACCATACCAACAGCCTCAATAATTTATATATTGATTATATATTAAAATTACAATATTTTCTGATTTATTAGATTACATTATTGAAGTTAACTTTTCCTGATTTTTATTTTTACTTTATTTTATTTTATCTTTTGGTCTTTTTGAGACAGGGTCTCCCTATAGTTCCAGCTGTCCTGGAACTCACTATGTAGACCAGTCTGGCCTTGAACTCATGGAAATCTGCCTGCCTCTGCCTCCCGAGTGCTGAGATTAAAGGCATGAGCCACCAAGCCCAGCTCCCTGCTTTTTATTTTTAAATGTGCATACTAGGAAACTGAAAATTAAGTCTACAGTTCATATTATATTCTATTGGACAGTTAATCTAGAAAACTGAAAATCTGGGGCTGGAGAGATGGCCTAGTGGTTAAGAGCGCCAACTGCTCTTGCAGAGGACCGGGGTTTGATCCCCAGCACCCACATGGCGGCTGAGAGCCATCTTTAACTCCAGTTCCAGGGGAATCTGATGCCCTCTTCTGACCTCTGCGGCATTGCACGACATGGATGCACAGACCTGCATGCAAACAGTACATTCATACACATAAAGAATAAATAAAATTAAAAAAAAAAGAAAACTGAAAATCTGATTCCTAAGATTAAATCTCATGAGGATGATGATGATGACTAGGGCTGGGGAGATAGCTTGGGGGTAAAGCACTTGCTATAAAGGCATAAAGACCAGAGTTCAGATCCCTAGATCCCATGCACAAGCCCAGCAGGGGTGCTGGCTGCCTGTAATCTCAGCACTTCAGAGGTAGAGATGGAATCCCCAGAGCAAGCTGGCCAGCTAGAGGAGCTATAATGTACAAGCTGTGGGTTCAGGGAGAGACCCTGCCTCAGTAACTGAAGTGGACATTGATCAAAGACAGCCCAGTGCCAACGATGGGCCTCCACATGCCAAACACGTGTGTCACATATACATACACACCACACACATACACAGACACAAACACACAAAAAAGATGATGGCCAACCATAAAATAGTCATGTACGACTTCATGCCCATTCAGAAAATTCACAGGACTTTGCAAAGTCAGAGTCAAGACAGTGTAATAGAGTGTCTAATGAAAGTCCAAAACTAACACAGTAGTCTAATCCAGAGGAGCCCAAATAGAATCACTTTTATCAGCAATAGACAGCTGAAAACTGAGACTAAATTCTAAGATCTTGCTGAGAAATCCACCCCTGGGTGCTCTCCTGCTAAAGAGATCAAGATATGTCAAGGAAAACAGGGTTAGAAAAAATGGGCTTGGCATCCAACTGCATCCTCAATATCCAAGCTGTTTGTTTGTTTGTTTGTTTGTGAGAGTGATTCCACTAGTTTTTGCCTTGTGAACTCTGTATTAATGAGTTACAGGATGTAAAAGAGATTTCAAAGCTCATCTGAGCTTTACCAGAACAACAGATCCTAATCACCAAGGCTTGGGACATACAATGATTCATCCTGACACCATACTCAGTCCCAAACCAGATATCAACTTGTTGGAACAGTGCTAGTCCTAGCTTTCTTCCAGACATAAACTGCAATCAGTTATGACTATCACAATGAGATTTGAGTGGTTTAGCTGGTAGCTTCCTCAAGTTGCTCTCAAATGGCAAGACAGAGTGTCTGACACCCAAGCCATAGAATTTGATATATCTTGGTGCTAACCTATTATTACCTGGTGTGACAGACTATCATTGGCCATAAGATCATTAACTCTCTAGACTCCAAGAGTGGCCAGAGGAAATAACCTGTGGAGACATAACCCTCCACTTTCACAGGAAAGTAGAGCTGGTATTCAAATAGGAACAGGAAAGAGGACAGTTTGGCATGAGCTTAGAAAAATACGGTGGTTCTGAGTCCAGGCTTTGGGAATTCTGTGATGACATTGTAAGAGAAGTCTACTTTTGCCATCCTATCTAGAATGTAGAAGAGACTGCTGGCTGCTTTGTGACTAGAGGGAACTTAGATAAAGTATGAATGACAATACCAGTCAGGCAGCATAAGAGTTAAAATGACATTAAAACTGGGCTAGGGGGGGCTGGAGAGATAGCCTAGTGGTTAAGAGCACTGACGCTCTTGCAGAGGACCTGGGTTCGATCCCCAGCACCCACATGGCGGCTAAGAACCGTCTATAACTCCAATTCCAGGAGAACTCCAGTTCCAGGGGAATCCGAGACCCTCTTCTGACCTCCGCGGCATTGCACGACATGGGTGCACAGACCTGCATGCAGACAATACATTCATACACATACAGAAATAAATAAATAATTAAAAAAAAAAAGGCAAATTAATCTAGGCTGGCAAAAAGTAGACTGTGTTTACTTTAAGGGGTGGAGAACAGAGCATATTGCAAAGAGAAGTTGAGGACCCTTCTGCAGATGATGAAAATGTCCTCCTTTGAGCAAATCATTGGCTTCTTAGTACACACATCTCTCATTTCTGATTGAATGGCACAGTATAGACGGTACCATATTTTTTTTATTTTTTATCCATTGGAAAAAGGTGAGTGATTCCCCAGCAGTGTCCAAAGCCACTGAGGTGCTGAGACCCCAGAGAGCCCAAGTTCTGAACAGTAGATGAATAATTTGAATACACTGTTTTATGGCTTGCTCACCATCATCATCATCATCATCATGTTGGCATCTGACTCAGTCTTAAACATGTTTCACACAGTGTATCTCAGTTCCTGATTACCTAAAATGGAATAGCATTAGGTCCAAAGAAGCCTTTTCTGAATCACTAAACAAAGGTTCTTCTTCTCTGAATGGGTACACGGCAGAATTAATAGATATTGTATTTGGGAAGCTCACTGGAACCAGAGTAATAGAGTGATCGAAGGAAAAGAGTACCTGAGGTGAGAGAGTTTAGCATTTTTTCGCTTGACATAAATCTAAAGTACTCTCGCACTATGCTGGAGACTCCATGTAGCTGTCAATATATCTGGATTGTTCACTTAGGAAAGGATATATAGACCAAAAACGAGCAAGGCTCCTCAGCAGTCACGCACATCTTTCTTCCTGGAGGTTTTATAGACATAGCTGGATCATATCATGCTGACTGAGAGCAAATATATCTATAAATGTGTCTTGATGTGCAGTCAGAAGGTCTATGAGGGCTTAGAACGTGGAAATTTCCAATTTCGTTTATTAAGAGGTTTCGGTGGTCTCTTCCAAGAGAGTGATTGGGACAGATTAACTTTTGGGCGCCTAACTATCCACAGGATCATAAAAGCAAGCCTGATCAATCCATATTGGTTAGCCCCTTCAACAAGGGAATCTAGTTAAAAACGAACGAAATAGCCATCATATACAGAGCTAACAATGAGCCTTCGAATACACTGGCTTAAAATCAGAATTAACAGGTCACCTAGAAATAATCAGGAGCCCACTCTAAGTTAACCCTTGATGTAAAAATTTTAAAAACAAGGAGTAGCTACTGCTGGGAGTAATGCTGAGATAGCATGCCACAGAGCGCATGTTGGTCCTCAGTACACCACAAGTGGAACTTGTAGGCAGTATGTTTCTCATGGTGGAAGTGGCTTGGTGACGCTGCTTTGGATGCCATACCATGCAACAGTTCAGGAGGAGTTCCTGTATCTAGCCAAGTTTGTGGCTTTTGTCACTAGAAAGTAGATTAATAATCAATCTAAAGTCATTATGGGGTGGTCAATCTATCGAGCGCAAACTGTGTGCTGTGAGTTGAGATGCCCCCTAAAAACACTCTTGGTAGGTATACACGTGGAATAGTGCATGTCATGGTAGTGCGAGGGAAGACCATCATTGGAGAGGTTCTTTTCTTCATCTGGTGTCTTGATTTACTCTCAGATCCACACTTCTTCATCCTTGAGGCGTTGTATTTTGGAGGGCAGGGCAGGACAGGGCTGCACTCTATATTCACCATGAACTCCTCTTGCTGCAGGTAATTTCCTCTTGCATGTGCTGTTAATGATGTGATTATCAGACCTATCATAACTGCTTAATCTGTGCGCCGTGCCTTTCACATTCATTGTAACTCTGCCCCTAGATTCTTAGATAATGCTTCCCGAGATAGCAGACAAGTGGCTGTCTAGAAGGAAGATTTGGACTCCAGAGAAACCTCACTTCATTGGCACTTAAGGGGTTGATTGCATCTTTCAACAAAATGTTAGGTTGCCGCCCAGATTGTGGACAGCAAACACCAATAAAAAATATAAGACATAGAAAAAAGCACTCCATAGCTGCAGTGAGCACAAAAGCAATGTAAGGAATCATATAATATAAAACACTAAGCTCTTCCCCTATCAATGGACAGCAGATCATCAAGCTGAGTCACTTCCAATATATATTAATATGAATGTGCGACTTGAATCAAACCCTCATCCTATCCATTGCATGTTGTGGTATATTTTTTTAAATAGAAACTATCAGACGAACTTGATCAATTGAAAAAAATAATATTTAGATGATGCTGAACTAAAAAAAATATCAGTTAGGCTTTTCACCTAGAGCTAACTGACATATTCTTGTCCGTTTAATAGCAAAAATAGCAAACAAGTCGACCCAAAGAAGGAAAGCTGGGTCCAGGGTTTTTTTTTTGTTATGTCCTTAAAATCAGGAATGTTTAAATCTGAACAAATCAACATATAGTTGCTTATCAAGAATCCCTCTAAAAGCGACAAGCTTTGATGAAGAGAAGGTAACAGGAGAGGCCCATTGCAATGGTCGCCACCATGCTGTAATCACAACAAAGACTGGATGTGACAATGTTAATGCCTGAAGAAATGGGGTGTCCGCCTGAATGACTCAAATTACACTGAAGTCTCAGGAAGCTAAAGGGAGTAGCCTATTTGCTTCTGTTTTGCGGTGATTTCAACACAAACACAACAGAAAGCATCCACTTTGTGAATGGTCATGCCACGGGGCACAGAAAAAGAAATTCCCTTGGTAAAGTCAAAAATCTGGTAATGAGAGCATGACATCTTTAATGAAATTCCAGCTTTACATTCATACTGCTTAATCTGCAGAAACGTCACATTTCCAACTAGAAATGCTAGCTTTTTCAAGTTTAGTGGGATGGGTACAACACAATGTTCCCACTCATGCTAGACCTGGATGAGCAGAAATGAACAGTGATTTGTGTCTGTTATAACATGCAGGTCCTACTGGTCTGAGAATGGATTGGTCCTACTGCAGAGTTTTGGATGCATGCCGTCACTCCGCTGAAAGTGGCTCTCTCCGTTACATGGAGAACACATTTAACAAAGCATAGGATAATGGGATTCTTTTTCCGGGCACAGAACAGAAAAGCTGGCTGGCTGAATGAAATGAGATTTGAGACTATGAATCATACTTATCAGACTCTTTGCCCTTCCAGCGTCATCAGCTGGTTGTAAATTAAAATGTACCAATGTCTGNCGCGGCATTTCATGACACGGGTGCACAGACTTGCATGCAGACAGTACATTCATACACATACAGAAATAAATAAAATTTAAAAAAAATTTAAAAAATTAAAAAAAAAAACAGAAAAAATTGTCCTTGAGGCAAACGAGCCACTCTGTAATGAGAAAAAAGTATGAAATAAATGCATAAAGAAAACAAGCACATGGTACTTTTATATCTAAAATAAAGGTATTTAAAAGAAAACAATGATTATTTTCAAAAGAATCCCACTCATAGAAAAATCAAGGCAAGGCCCCTTCCCCCTAAGGTTCTGTTTATTCAACTTTGTCCATTTGGGAATAAACATTGGAACAAAGCAGAGTGAAAAGATTTAATTTAGTAGCAAGTAAATGGTCTTTTGGAAAAAAGGATTCTGGAAAGACTTTGCTAATTATTTTTAATCTGTGTGTTATTGAGTAGTTGTTTGGTCTTCAGAAAAAGGTGAAAAAGTTCATCTGGCTTTGGTTAGTGAAATAGGAAGAGAAGCTGCTATTAAATAAAATCTTTGTATGGGGCTGGAGAGATGGCCTAGCAGTTAAGAGCGCCGACTGCTCTTGCAGTGGACCCAGGTTCAATCCCCAGCACCCATGTGGTGACTAAGAACCATCTTTAACTCCAGTTCCAGGGGAATCCGACGCCCTCTTCTGACCTCAGCAGCATTGCACGACACGGGTGCACAAACCTACATGCAGGACAGTACATTCATATACATACAAAATAAATAAAAAAAATAAATAAAATGCATTTTTAAATTTTTAAAAAATCTTTGTGAATCAAGATATGGTGGTGGATGCCTTAATCCCAGCACTCAGGAGGCAGAGACACGTGGCTCTCCATGAGTTTAGGGACAGCCTGGTCTACATAGCAAATTCCAGGTCAGCTGAAGCTACAGGGAGACCTGTCTCAAAAAACAAAACAAACAAACAACAAAAAAAAACAAGACAAACAGCAACAAAAAAAGGAAAAAAAAATCTTTGTATTATATTCGCTGCCTTTTTTGTGTGTAAAGAATGTGGTCTGTCTGACCCTGAATCAGTATTAGAAACTAGGTTCTCAGATTAAATTAGCCTTTCTTTCTCCTCCATTTAACTTATTTTAGAGCATATCACAAGGGAAGAGGCACCAATATTAAAAGAAAAAAGAGAGAGAAAGGAAAAATGCTAACCTATTTTAGAACTGTGTTTTGAAGCCATAATAATTCTAGTGTCATGTTAATCTAGGCTCCAGGATAAGGAAAACAGATGTTTTATGGAAAAACTCCTAATCCACAAGTAAACCTTTAACAACAGCCATTAAATTATGAATCTTCTTTTCTACATTTTATTTTTTAAATTTTGTTTATCTTTTACATGTATGAATGTACTGTCTGCATGCAGGTTTGTGCGCCCGTGTCGTGCAATGCCGCGGAGGTCAGAAGAGGGTGTTGGATTCCCCTGGAACTGGAGTTCTCCTGGAATTGGAGTTACAGACGGTTCTCACCTGCCATGTGGGTGCTGGGGATCAAACCTGGGTCCTCTGCAAGAGCAGTTGGTGCTCTTAACTGCTAGGCCATCTCTCCAGCCCCTACATTTCATTTTTTAAATGCATTAGAAGTAGAAAAATCTCAGAGAAATTAAGAAAAAGTAGAGTTTGTTTTAAAGCAAACTATTGGTGAGGAGCATCCTGGTCTCCCATCATTCTCTTACAAGGAATCCTGTTCAGGAAGAATGGAAACTTTCTGTTCATAGATGGGACACACTGTTAGAGATAGTATTTGGCAAATATGAATACCCATATGGTATACAATAGATTTGAACAGTACTTATAAGTCATATGTAGATTTTAGAATATTTCTGATCTCAGTCTTGATTCCATAAGCACCCCAGTCCCTATCACTGTGCCTGGCATACAGTGGTTACTTAGTATGTATTTATGGTATAAACATGTGGAGTCAATATATTTCTTAGCATCGTTTATCTATATGGGATAGCTGTGTCTCTAAAGGTCAGATAAAGTGATCATTCAGACTGTAATACATTTTGGGGGATGGTCTTTTTGAGGCAGGGTCTCCCTTTAGTTCCAGGCTGGCCTTGAACTCACAGAGATATGCCTGCCTCTGTCTCCCAAGTTCTGGAATTAAAGGCATGCACCACCACACCCAGCTAGACCCTAATACATTAAAAAAAAACTAGGTGGTGCTAGTTCTTTAATATTCAACTATATATGTTAAGACAAATTCATTCATTTCAGAAAGTTATTAAAAAGATACAGTCGATCAGGCATGGTGGCACGTGCCTTTAATCCTAGCACTTGGGAGGCAGAGGCAGGCAGATCTCTGTGAGTTCAAGGCCAGCCTGGTCTACAGAGTGAGTTCCAGGACAGCCAGAGCTACAGGAAGACCCTGTCTCAAAAAGACCAAAAAAAAAAAAAAAAAAAAAAAAAAAATAACAAATAACAGTCCCATGACTAAGATATTTGTCCTAGAGGCCAGATGTTAAAGAAACTAAACACACGCACACACAACACAACACCACCCCACACACACACACACACACAGAGGAGCATCAACAATTGCTTGGATTGTTTTATATTTCTTTTTTTTCTTTTTTTTCTTTTTATGTGTATGAGTTTACTAGCATGCATTAGGTTGTTTGTGCCACCCGGGTCGTGCAATGCGGCGAGGTCAGGAAAGGGAGATAGATTCCCCTGGAACTGGAGGTTTTTTTTTTTAAACGTTTTAGCTCCTGTGGGTGCTGGGAATAGAACCGCGAGTCCTCCGCAAGAGCAGTCATGCCTTTACCGACTGAGTCTCGCGGATTGTTTTATTCTATATGGCTACCCAAGAGAAATGAAACGTGAATCCCTAAAGCTCATACATGAATGGTCTGTGCAGCCCTACTCAGAATAAGCAAGATGGGAGAACAAATGTCCACCAAATGACCAAGTATGATGTTTGAGCCTTCAAACTCCTACCTGTCCTCCTAGTACCATCATAGTATTTTCCTCCCATGAAGTCTTGATTAAGTAGATATTTGGCTTGTGATCACAAGAGAGGCAGGGAGAAAAGCGGGGAACAAGTACTTTTTAAAAGAACAGTGTCTTATTTTCTTTGTTTTAATTTTTTTAATAATTTTATTTAGTTCTGTATGGGTATCAATGTACTGTCGTGCAATGCAAGTCGGTGCCCCGTGTTGTGCATGCCGCGGAGGTCAGAAGAGGGTTCGGATTCCCCGAACTTGAGTTCTCCTGGAATTGGGAGTTCAGACGCTCTCAGCGCCATGTGGGTGCGGGGGATCGAACCCAGGTCCTCTGTAAGAGCAGTTTTGGCGCTCTTAACTGCAGGCCATACCTCCAGCCCCATATTGTCCTTTTCATTTAATATCAAAACCATCGGGAACTGGGGAAATGAGCTGGCAGACCCCAATCTTAGTGGAAATATTGGCAGCTAATTACTGTTGCATTAGGAATTCTGGCCTTCTTAAAGCAAGGGACTCTGGATGGACTGACTGAGCTCAGTGGATGAGCTTGCACCAAGGAACACCAAAGGACACTAACTTGACACAATAGGCCTAACACAAATGACAGAATGTATGATTCCATAATGGGGTCCTGCAGGAGGTCCTCTGGTGGGAAGGAGGAATATAAAGGTGGATTAACACTGATTGGAGATGTTGCTTATGAAATATAGAGAAATTCAAGTGAAAAAATACACATAAAAACTTTAAAAAGAGAATATGTCTTATTTTGTAATGGGCATATCATAGGGGTCCCTGTTTGTTGGGTACAACATGATTTGATGCATATATAATCTATCAATGATCAAATGAAGGTATTTTAGTCTATGTTTTGCTGAAAACATTCATCTTTTTGTGGTGAGGACATTCAAGAGAATCTCTCTTGTTAAGTATTTTGGAAAACATAATGCTTTATTGTTAACTATATCATGTACTGTACAATAAACACTAGAAAGGATTGCTCCTGTCTAACCATGGCTTGTGCCTCTTGGATAACCTAGTCCCAGCACCCCCCCCTTCCCCAGTCTTGGGTGATCACTAGCCAAATGTCTACTTCTGTAGGTTGCAGACACAAGTGAGATTGTACAGCATTTACCTTTCTGTGTCTGGCTTAATTTACTCAACATTGTGCTGTCCATATCTCGCTCTCTACTGCACATGCCACATGCATCCTTTTTTAAAAAGGCTGAATAGTATATCCCCATGCATGATATTAACATTTCTCTAGACATTTATCTATTGTGGACAGTAGGCTGATTCCAATTGTTGGACAGCAATCCGGGACTCAGATGTATCTTGAGTGTGTGCAAGCTACCAATCTGCTTGCAACACCAGGCAAGAAAAAAAAAAACAAACAGGCACACACCCATTTTCTGGTAGCACCTGCTCAGAAGTAAATACACTGTGGTTGGTTTGCATGAGTGGGCCCCCATAGGGCCTATAAGTAATTCAGACATTTGTCTCCATTGGTGGCGCTGTTTTGTGGAGGTACTAAAGGTGTGGCCATGCTGGGGAAGTGTGTCACTGGGGGCAGGCTTAGTGAGTTTTAACAAGCCTCGGTGGTCTACAGGTTGCTCTATTGTTTCCTTGCTCTTTGCGAGAGTGACCCGCGTTGCTGCTCCAGATCCCGCTGCCATGACCTCCCACCACAATGGACTCAATTCCCTGGAACCGCCAATCATAAGCGCAAATAAACGCTTCCTTTTAGAAGTTCCTTGGTCATGGTGCTTTATGCACAGCAACAGAAAAGGGACTAATACAGTTAGTGGTATCAGAGAGTGGGCTGTTGGCTGTGAAGAACCTGACCATGTGTATGTTTGGAGAGTGTGGAAGACTTTGGAACTTTGGGCTGGAAAGGCTGGTGACGATTGTTAGCAGAGCTTAAAGGGCCATTCAGTTGAGGCCTGGAAGAAAGCATGGCGGCAAAAGATGTAGTTCCAGGAGAAAATAAAGACTTAGGCAAGCAACCGGGATATTTTGAGAGGCTGGCAGCAGTTTGCCGACAGCCCAAATGCTTGCCTGATGCTAAGTTGAAAAGCGTGGACTGATGTCTTGGCAGGAGGATATTTCAAGACAGCCTAATGTAAAAGTGGTGGCGTGGCTTTTAATGGTGATTATTGTGCAGATCTACAGTGAAGAAAAGCAAATGGGGCAGAAAAAAAAATGGTACAGTTAGACGAAACTGCACTAGGAAGATTAAGGTGGGGCCAAGGCATGTGGAAAGGNACACACACACACACACACACACACACACACACACACACAGAGGAGCAAAAAATGCTTGGATTGTTTTATTTCTTTTTTTTTCTTTTCTTTTCTTTTTATGTGTATGAGTGTACTGTCTGCATGTAGGTTGGTGCACCCGGGTCGTGCAATGCTGCGGAGGTCAGAAGAGGATGTCAGATTCCCCTGGAACTGGAGTTAAAGACAGTTCTTAGCCGTCATGTGGGTGCTGGGAATAGAACCCGGGTCCTCTGCAAAAGCAGTCGGTGCTCTTAACCGCTGAGTCTCCGGATTGTTTTATTTCTAGATGTCTACCCAAGATAAATGAAAACGTGACATCCACATAAAGCTCATACATGAATGGTCTGTGCAGCCCTACTCAGAATAAGCAAGATGGGAGAACAAATGTCCACCAAATGACCAAGTATGATGTTTGAGCCTTCAAACTCCTACCTGTCCTCCTAGTACCATCATAGTATTTTCCTCCCATGAAGTCTTGATTAAGTAGATATTTGGCTTGTGATCACCAGAGAGCAGGGAGAAAAGCTGGGGACAAGTACTTTTTAAAAGAATATTGTCTTATTTTCTTTTTTTTTAATTTTTTAATTTTATTTATTTCTGTATGTGTATGAATGTACTGTCTGCATGCAAGTCTGTGCCCCCGTGTTGTGCAATGCCGCGGAGGTCAGAAGAGGGTGTCGGATTCCCCTGGAACTGGAGTTCTCCTGGAATTGGAGTTTCAGACGGCTCTCAGCCGCCATGTGGGTGCTGGGGATCGAACCCAGGTCCTCTGTAAGAGCAGTTGGCGCTCTTAACTGCTAGGCCATCTCTCCAGCCCATATTGTCTTATTTTCAAACAAAAACCCATCGTGGAACTGGGGAAATGAGCTGCAGACCCCAATCTTAGGTGGAGAAATATTGGCAGCTAATTACTGTTGCATGAGGAAGAGCTGGCCTTCTTAAAGCAAGGGACTCTGGATGGGCTGACTGGAGCTCAGTGGATGAGCTTGCACCAAGGAACACCAAAGGACACTAACTTGACACAATAGGCCTTAACACAAATGACAGAATGTATGGATTCCAGTATGGGGTCTGCAGGAGGATCCTCTTGGTGGGAAGGGGAATATAAAGGTGATTAACACTGATTGAGATGTTGCTTATGAAATATAGAGAAATTCAAGTGAAAAAATACACATAAAAACTTTAAAAAGAGAATATGTCTTATTTTGTAATGGGCATATCATAGGGGTCCCTGTTTGTTGGGTACAACATGATTTGATGCATATATAATCTATCAATGATCAAATGAAGGTATTTTAGTCTATGTTTTGCTGAAAACATTCATCTTTTTGTGGTGAGGACATTCAAGAGAATCTCTCTTGTTAAGTATTTTGGAAAACATAATGCTTTATTGTTAACTATATCATGTACTGTACAATAAACACTAGAAAGGATTGCTCCTGTCTAACCATGGCTTGTGCCTCTTGGATAACCTAGTCCCAGCACCCCCCCCTTCCCCAGTCTTGGGTGATCACTAGCCAAATGTCTACTTCTGTAGGTTGCAGACACAAGTGAGATTGTACAGCATTTACCTTTCTGTGTCTGGCTTAATTTACTCAACATTGTGCTGTCCATATCTCGCTCTCTACTGCACATGCCACGACTGCATCCTTTTTAATGGCTGAGTGATATCCCATTGCATGTATATTACATTTTCTCTATCCATTTATCTATTGTTGGACATTAGGCTGATTCCAAATTGTGGGACAGCAATCCTGGACTCAGATGTATCTTGAGTGTGTGCAAGCTACCAATCTGCTTGGCACACCAGGCAGAGAAAAAAAAAAACAAAACAGGGCACACCCCATTTTCTGGTAGCACCTGCTCAGAAGTAATACACCTGTGGTGGTTTGCATGAGTGTCCCCCATAGGCTATAAGTATTCAGACATTTGTCTCCAGTTGGTGGCGCTGTTTTTGGAGGTCTTAGAAGGTGTGGCCATGCTGGGGGAAGTGTGTCACTGGGGGCAGGCTTAGTGAGTTTTAACAAGCCTCTGTGGTCTACAGTTGCTCTCTATTGTTTCCTTGCTCTTTGCGAGAGTGACCCGCGTTGCTGCTCCAGATCCCGCTGCCATGACCTCCCACCACAATGGACTCAATTCCCTGGAACCGCCAATCATACGCCAAATAAACGCTTCCTTTTAAAGTTCCTTGGTCATGGTGCTTTATCACACAACAGAAAAGGACTAAACATTTATTGGTATCAGAGGTGGGCTGTTGGCTGTGAAGACCCTGAACCCATGTGTATGTTTGGAGAGTGTGGAAGACTTTGAACTTTGGGCTAGAAACGGCTGGTGACTATTGTTAGCAGAGCTTAAAGGGCCATTCCAGTGGAGGCCTGGAAGAAGCATGGCGGCAAAAGGTATGTGGTTCCAGGAGAAAATAAAGACTTAGGCAAGCAACCGGGATATTTTGATAGCTGCAGCAGTTTGCCACAGCCCCAAATGCTTGCCTGATGCTAAGTTGCAAAAGCGTGGACTGATGTCTTGGCAGGAGGATATTTCAAGACAGGCCTAATGTAGAAAGTGGTGGCGTGGCTTTTAATGGTGATTTAATTTGTGCAGATCTACAGTGAAGAAGAAGCAGATGGGGAGAAAAAATCCAAATGTACAGTTTAGACGAAACTGCACTAGGAAGATTAAGGTGGGGCCAAGGCATGTGGAAAGG
>VZQC01000197.1:3014675-3026450 GCA_009823505.1 Rhizomys pruinosus | reverse complement strand
TGTGGTGGTTTGCATGAGTGTCCCCCATAGGCTGTAAGTATTCAGACATTTGTCTCCAGTTGGTGGCGCTGTTTTTGGAGGTCTTAGAAGGTGTGGCCATGCTGGGGGAAGTGTATCACTGGGGGCAGGCTTAGTGAGTTTTAACAAGCCTCTGTGGTCTCCAGTTGCTCTCTCTGTTTCCTGTGCTCTTTGCGAGATGTGACCCTCGGTTTGCTGCTCCAGATCCAGCCGCCATGCCTCCCACCACAATGAACTCTAATTCCCTGGAACCGCCAATTGTAAGCTCAAATAAACTCTTCCTTTTATAAGTTCCTTGATCATGGTGCTTTATCACAGCAACAGAAAAGTGACTAATACAACACCCCATGAGTTGGGATGATGTGTGGTGGTATTGAGGTCTAGGATTGGCCACTGGAAGATGATGTCATGCGATGTAGAGGCTTCCTGCCCAGACCTATATAAGCTGTTCATAAAATAAATGGATTTTCACCCTCTGACATAGTCCCTGGGATGTTACTGGAGTAACCCCAACTGTACCCTCTTCAGCCTCTTCAACATCAGGGACAGCATCAATCTTGGCTATTGTAACTAACACTGAAATAAACATAGGAGTGCAGATATTTTTTTTTTTCATTTTATTTAGTGTGTATGTATGTGTGTGTAAGGGACTAAGGCCCTATAAAGCAAGCAGGGTCACTGAGAAGTAATAAAGATAGCACACTTCCAGCTTCTTCCTGTTCTCTGTCAGGAAGGCTTTATTTTTTATTGTTAAGGATATTTTTATTTTATGTGGATGAGTATTTTGCCTGCAAATATGTAAGTGCACCACATGTACTCAATGTCCACAGAGGCCAGAAGAGAGTGCTGGATCCCCTGGAACTGGAGTTAGGGAGAATTGTGAGCAGTCATGTTGGTGCTGGGAACCAGCAAGAGCACCCAGTGCCTTTAACTACGGAGCCATTTTTACTGCCCCTCAGAAGGGGTTATTTTTTAACTACAGTCGGATGTCGTCTTGGACATACTTCAGCTTAAAGCTGTGACCTGTCAACACCCGTTTTTAAAAAGTTGATTAATCAGCCGGGAGTGGTGGTGCACGCCTTTAATCCCAGCACTTGTGAGGCAAAGGCAGGTGGATCTTTGTGAGTTCAAGGCCAGCCTGGTCTACAGAGGGAGTTCCAGGACAGCTGGGGCTATAGGGAGACCCTGTCTCAAAAAGACCAAAAAAAGAGTTGATTAATCCAAAGTTAGGGGAGGGGAAACCACTGAAACCCAGGCCCTTGGCAGGGGGGATTCTCAGTTTCTTGGCGCCCTCTCTACCCGGGGGGGATTCTCAGTTTCTGGGCACCCTCTCCACCCGGGGGGGGATTCTCAGTTTCTGGGTGCCCTCTCCACCTGTGGGGGATTCTCAGTTTCTGGGTGCCCCCTCTCCACCTGTGGGGGATTCTCAGTTTCTGGGCGCCCTCCCCACCCATGGGGGATTCTCAGTTTCTGAGTGCCCTCTTCACCTGTGGGGGATTCTCAGTTTCTGGGTGCCCTCCCCACCTGTGGGAGATTCTCAGTTTCTGGGTGCCCTCTCCACCTGTGGGGGATTCTCAGTTTCTGGGTGCCCTCTCCACTTGTGGGGGGATTCTCAGTTTCTGGGTGCCCTCTCCACCTGTGGGGGAATTCTCAGTTTCTGGGCGCCCTCTCCACCTGTGGGGGATTCTCAGTTTCTGGGTGCTCTCTCCACTCGTGGGGGATTCTCAGTTTCTGGGCGCCCTCTCCACCTGTGGGGGATTCTCAGTTTCTGGGTGCCCTCTCCACTTGTGGGGGATTCTCAGTTTCTGGGTGCCCTCTCCACCTGTGGAGAATTTTGCCTTTCTGTATGAGTGTTTATATGTGTGTGATTCTCTACGTGTAATGGATAGAATTACCTGTCTTTCAACAAAAGTTCATTTGCCTGTCACTCTTTGCTGGCCTGACATTTTCCTGCTTTTAAATTCTTTAATGTGCTAAGAATTTGAAGCTACACACACACACACACACACACACACACACACACACACACACGGGGGTGGGCAGGGGTGGAGGGGGGCAGGCAAGAGCCTGAGAATCTGCAGACAACTTTATCCTCTGCCCCCTGATACTCACATACATCCACATACATTTACCCTTACACATAAGCATGCAAGCACACACACTAACATCTAAAATTCAATGATCCTTCCAGATCATACAGCCAAGTAGAGACTACATTGAGACAAAAAGTTAAGCCTGAGCTCAGCCCTTCAGCTTTCAGATCAGTGGAAACTTAAACAGTAAATTGACTTAGCAAGGCTTCCTATTCTGTTAATCAGCTCTTCGTTATGTTCTCTGAAACAGAAATAAGATTAAAGTTATAATCCACTGTTTATTATAGAAAAGTTTTATTCCACTGAGTTTTTGGCTTATCTATCAATATGATCAGTTTTTACCATAAAAAATTTCCATCCTCATCTCCCAATAACATAACCTGTTCTGTTGCTGTGACCCAGACAAAGAGTTTCCTCATATTAAAAAAAAATGGAATCTTTCCAGTGGTGACTTTTTTGTTATTGCTCACATGATGGTAATATCAATTATTTATTCTAGAACAGGAAGAAAAAAAATAAAAGAACTAAACCCTGACTTTCTTGTTAGATTTCCCAGAGGAGTGTGCCACAGTTCCCTTTTCTCTCTGAAATTAAGTTCAAATTAATTTGGTCCTGGCCCAGTTTACTTCTATTCATTCTGTAGTCATTGCATCACACTCTAAATGAGTTTCCTCTTTCTATTGTTAAACAAGTTTTCAGAAAATACTTGAAAACTTTTTTGCTTCCTCATCATTCAGCTCTGTGTGAACCATTTTATTTAGACTCTTCTGGGAGTTGTTCTTGAGGAAAATGAAATGATAGCCCACAGCCGGGAGATTGGGGGACAGTTATGACTTGTAGGGAGGAGAGAGCTGGGAGCTGGGGGCCACATTTATCATCCATCCATCACTGGCTTGCTGGGTGGGATGGGTGCGCCTCTGGGAGCTTTTAGGTTTCTTACACTCAGTAACTTTTCTTTAATCAGAGCAGAAAAGATGAACACATTATACTAGAAATAAGTTATTTTAAAAGTTATTTATGTATTTGTGTGTGTATGCACATGTTATGACAGGCACGTGGAGGTCAGAGGAGACAGTTCTCTCCTTAACCTTTACAGGGGGTTCCAGGGATCAAACTGAGGTCGTCAGGCTTGTGTAGCAGGCACCTTTGGCCTTTGCTCACTGAACTCATTCAATTACAGGTAGCAAAGACTGGCTGATTCCTGAGTAGTGCTTACTAGTCACAGAGTGTGGCTTTCAGATCAGCAGTATCAGCATTACTCAGGAAATTGTCAGAAATGAACATTCTCAAGCTGCAACTCAGATCTACTGAATCAGAAGTTCCCAGTGCAGGGGGAGCAGGTGGGCAGAAGTCTGTGGTTTTTTATTTTTATTTTTTGGTCTTTTTGAGACAGGGTCTCCCTGTAGCCTCAGTTGTCCTGGAACTCACTCTGTAGACCAGGCTGGCCTTGAACTCACAAAGATCTGCCTGCCTCTGCCTGTGTTTTAAGCAGCTCTCCAGGTGACTCTGAAATTAAGGAATCAAATGTACTTTGCTTTGCTTTCTATTCACAAAGCCATCAAATTTGTAATTAGGTGACTGTGAAGACTGCCCTGGAAAGGACTCCAGAGTACAGGTTGTTTGAGCAGGAACTGACTAGAGCCTGTGGCTTCCTGTCTCTTGGCAAGATATCCGAAATATCCCATGGTTTCAGAGACCTCCAAGGTCTCCCAAGTACTGGGCAGTTGATCTTCCTATGAATCTCCCTAAACATCTGAGCCCCATTCTTCACTCTCATGTTATTCGACTTCAAGCATTGTGAAAGTTAGGACCGAAAATGGACCCATGGTGATGATTTTCTGTGTCATTCTTTTCTCGCTCTTTCCAAAGGTGTAGAAAACATCCTGTGCTTGCTCCAAATTTCTTCTGGTGTCACTCCGGTTCTCACTCTTCTCAGTCACCGCCCAGCCCAGAATCTCTGATCTGGCCCCTAGATATTTATTGCCACTCCCACCCCATACAAGATCGCTCTCATACTTTCCTAGAAAAAGAAAGGAAGGAAGGAAGGAAGGAAGGAAGGAAGGAAAGAAAGAAAGAAAGAAAGAAAGAAAGAAAGAAAGAAAGAAAGAAAGAAAGAAAGAAAGAAAGAAAAAAAAAAGACTGATTTAGGGGGAGAGCTCAAGGAGCACGTTGGGGTTTGAATGAGCATCTCTCATAGGCTTCAAGTAATCAGACATTTGTCCCCAGTTGGTGGGACTGTTTTGGGAGATCTTAAGAAGTGTGCCCATGCTGGAGGAAGTAAATCATTGGGGGCGGGCTTAGTGAGTTTAACAAGTCTTGCAGTCTCCAGTCTCTCTCTCTTGACTTCCTGTGCTCATTGGAGATGTGAACTGCAGCTTTCTGCTCCAGCTCCGGCCACCATGCCTCCAGCCACAATGGACTCTAATTCCCTGGAACCGTCAATTGTAAGCTCAAATAAACTCTTCCTTTTATAAGTTCCCTTGGTCATGGTGGTTTTATCAAAGCAACAGAAAAGTGCCTAATCCCTCCTGGGCTGCAAGTTGCCTCACTCTTCCAAGGATACTGTGAAAATGGAGACCTGCTTGCGGGTCTGCTGGTCCTTCTGCCTGCGAGTTCCGTCCCACCTCTGGTGAAAACGCGTATTCAGCTTACATTCTTCCTGCTGCCATTCAAAGGATCACAAACCCAGCAGCTTTCACGATACAAATGTGTTATTTATCTCAAAATTCCACAGGTCAGAATTTCAACGTGGGTTTTATTGGGATTAAATCAAAGCTTTAGTAGGGTTGTGTTCCTTTCTGGGGCTCTTGAGGAAAATATTTTCTTGTCATTTATTACTTGTATATCAGAGAGAGAGAGAGAGAGAGAGAGAGAGAGAGAGAGAGAGAGAGAGAGAGAGAAACTTCATTAATTTTTGAATTTAAACTTTTAAACTCTTCATCAATCAAATAGGGTAACTAAAATCCATCTCTTAGAATTGTAAGGAAGAAGGAGGCCGCCTGGGGCTTCTTTTGTGCTAAATTACCTGCTTGTCTGTTTACACTGAAACCTGGCCTTAGGCCTGTGCATTAGCAAACCTGTGACACCTTGGGATCAAAGGCATTGACAAGTACTGGTGATGTTATGGAACTTGAGACAGGGGGTCTGAGGCCCTGAGATATGATGTCACTCTGGGTATAAAAACAGAATGCTGTGAGTTAATAAATGAGTATTTCTTACCATCAGACAGTGACTACAGGCCATTATTTGTAGAGGCTTGTATAGTAGCCTTCAGTGGGTTGGTCAGTGGTCAAGCAGACCACCAACCTGGGAAGCTGGTGTGGGGCTGGAAGGAGACTTATCAGGTCACCAGCTGTGATGTGTGGTGAGTGCCCAGGTGGGAATTAGACTGTAGAGCACCAATCAGGTGACAGTCTGGGAATTAGTCTGTAGCATGCCAATCAGGCAGCAGTCTGGAGGATCTGGGAGTGCCAATAGGGCATTGCCTGGTGTAGTTGCTAGATGAGACAGGGGGGCAGTGGAAAGGTTGTCAGCCTTTGGCCCCATAGTTTAGGTCAGCTTCTGGTGGCTGTCTTTTGTCTTCCCTTTTCCCTGTAATCCAGTGGATGGGGTTCGAGCATCCACCTCTACACGTGGCAGAGTGACACCACATAGAATCATGATTGAGAATCCTCTATGAAAAGTGCTGAGCGTACTGTAAGGCCTTAATAAATGGTTCCTAGGACCAAATACAGTCTTTGGTTCTTCACTCTCTTCAAAACCAACAGCATTTCATACCTTTGAACATTCTCCATTGTTATTTATTACTCTGACCAAGACATTTATTACATTACTTATTGTAATGTTGGAGAATTCAACTTAATCTCCCCATTTCAAGAAGCCAAACTTAATCACATCTGCAAAATCCTTTTTGCCATTCAAGGTCATGCACTTACAGGCTGTAGAAATAGGGGGTGGACATCTTGGGGGAAGGACCCTTGCCTGCCAAGCCTTTTCTTTCAGTACAAGGCAACATTCTATTTGGCAGACTATATCCGCAAACTATAAGACATCAGTGCAAGGAAGGAAAATGATTCACACATCCTTTGTCAATGAGAGGAATATAGAAAGCCATTTTCCCTTTATTCAAAAACCACTTACAAAAATATATACCTTCATTTAAAATCATTTTTTAGGGAAAAAGGTAGTGCTAACAAATTATAGGTATTCAAGCTTGTAAAATGAATCCAGATTTCAGAAATCATAAAATGTGTTAGAAAGAAGTGATACTATGCAAATATTATCTTGTTTTTTTTCCATTATTGTTGTGATTTTTTTAAAGATTGAAAATATTTTATTGATGTCAATATATGTGTGTTTTGTGTAAGTGTATGTCACATGTGTGCAGGTGCCCACAGAGTGAGAAGAGGCTGTTGGCTCTCCTGGAGTTGGAATTATAGGTGGTTATTAGCTGCCCTACATGGGTGGTGGGAACTTGACACCACTGTAGTACTTGCTCTTAACTGCAGAACCATCTCTCAAACCCCCTTTTTGGTTTCTTAGTATAGGGTCTCATGTAGCCCAGACTATCTTCAAACTGAGGACAACTTTGAACTCCTGATACTCCTGCTTCCACCTCCCAAGTGCAAGAATGATAGCCTTCACCTTCCAAGGGCTTAGGTTACAGGCATATGCCACTAAGACAGGCTCATCTAGTGTTTATTTCTCTTCTTTTTTTTTTTTATTTATTTATTTTTATGTGTATGAATGTATTGTCTGCATGCAGCTCTGCGCACCCGTGTCGTGCAATGCCGCAGAGGTCAGAAGAAGGTATCGGATTCCCCTGGAACTGGAGTTCTCCTGGAAAAGGAGTAACAGAAGGTTCTCAGCCGCCATGTGGGTGCTGGGGATCGAACCCGGGTCCTCTGCAAGAGCGGTCGACGCTCTTAACCGCTAGGCCATCCCTCCAGCCCTATTTCTCTTCTTATACTTGCATACTTGACCTCGATAAAGCAGTACTAGGAAGCAGGTAAAGACAGGAAACAGGCTGGCACAAATATGAGTAACTCCCTACCTGGTCATTACTGCTGACTTCCTTCCATTCCCTGAAGCAAGGCTGCCCTGAGTAGAGGTGTGTGATCTCATAAGCTGAGGTCACAGACTCCTGGAAATCAAAGGATTGGGAGAATTGGGGGGTTGTTCTGTTTGGCATTGGCTGAAGCCTGAGAAGTTGAGCACCTTTCAAAGCCACACAGGATGCCAACATCGTGTACTCTGCAGTCTCCTTTGCTGATGTGTGGCCTTCATAGCAGTGATTTTCTAAACGAATGGGTACCATAAGTCAAAGTGCTATTGTGGAAGCATCTGAAATAGCCATCTGTCTTCCCTTTACAACTGAGATCTCAGTCTTGAAAAAGTTGGACCCCATTTGTGGTGGTTTGAATGAGAGTGTCCCCCATAGGCCTTAAGTATTCAGACATTTTGTCTCCAGTTGGTGGCACTGTTCTTGGAGGTCTTAGAAGGTGTGGCTGTGCTGGAGGAAGTACGTCATTGGGGGCGGTCTTAGTGAGTTTAACAAGCCTCGCGGTCTCCAATCTCTCTCTTGACAGTGCTTATTGCGAGATGTGACCCTCGGCTTGCTGTTCCAGCCCCTGCCACCATGCCTCCTGCCACAATGGACTCTGATTCCCTGGAACCATCAATCATAAGCTCAAATAAACTCTTCCTTTTATAAGTTCCCTTGGTCATGGTGGTTTATCAAAGCAACAGAAAAGTGACTAATATTCCATTCTTCTCACTCATCATTTGACTTCAAATCTAATGAAAGCTGGACCTTATGAGACTCATGAGCATGATTTCTTATGTCATGCCTTGCTTTTTCTTCCCAATGCATATGAAACATCTCCTACTTGCTCTACATTTATTTCGTCACTCTGATTTTTCTCTTCAATCATTACTGTCCAGGATCACTGGGAAGCTAAACAGATGGTAAGTTCAGGCAAAGAAAATCACAGGCTATATTGGAGTTGTCATTACAGTGCCTGCTGCATGTACCAAGCTGCAAAGAGAGAAATACCTCTACCAGGATAGGTGCTGAGGACTAGCACTAGGGCCTTATTCTGTGAAAGCAGTTTACAAAATATCTACATCAGTAGGATCAGCACCCCTGGGGAACTTGACACTAATGCAACTTCTTGGGCACCACCTCAGTTTTACAGAATCTGGGGGTGGACCCAGCCGTCACTGCTTTAGCGCAAGCTCCAAGTGATTCTGATGCAGGCTATGTGTCCTCTTGACCTAATTGCAACAGATGGGACCAGAGATGACTCCCTGACTCAAGTGCAGCCAAACCATAGGCTCCTTTAAGTCTATGGTGTACTTTGGTGTGAGGGCATGAAACTGGGCAAACCAGGCTTCCCCTTAGAGGCAGCTGAATAGGAAGCAGAGGGTCATGAGCATGCTCCAAACAGGACCTGTGACCACACAGAAGCCATGAACCCCAAGTAGTAGAACCACTGTCAAGGCTGCTGGAGCTGCTGCAGACTCAAAACTCAAAACCATCTCCTGGTTATTTTTGTGTGTAGCATGCTCCAAACAGGACCTGTGACCACACAGAAGCCATGAACCCCAAGTAGTAGAACCACTGTCAAGGCTGCTGGAGCTGCTGCAGACTCAAAACTCAAAACCATCTTCTGGTTATTTTTGTGTGTGTGTGTCTTTTCGAGACAGGGTCTTCCTGTAGCCCCAGCTGTCCTGGAATTCGCTCTGTAGACCAGGCTGGCCTTGAACTCACAAAGATCCACCTGCCTCTGCCTCCCAAGTGCTAGGATTAAAAGCCACCATGCCTGGAATTTTTTTTTTTTGAGACAGGGTCTCACTTTAGGCCTGGAGCTCGCTATGTAGACCAGGCTGGCATTGAACTCACAGAGATCTGCCTGCGTCGTCTGCCTCCCAAAGGTGTGCACCACCACACCCAGCACTGTTTGTATTATTTACAGTGTGTTAGTGCCTTCTGAAATTATTATTTATTTATTTATTTCTGGCATTGAGGAATGAACCCAGAGCCTTGAATATGCTAGACAAATACTCTACTATTTGACCATGTCCTAAAATTGAATCATTTCACATAACAGAATTTGTATCTCTTAAGCTAGGCATAGTAACTTAAACTCTCTGCTCAGCATTTAGGAAGCTGAGGTAGACAGATTAAGAGTTCCTTAGCCTGGGCTACATAGTGAGTTCTAGGCAAGCCGGGGCTGCATAATGAGACACAGTTTCAAAAACAAAACAACAAAACATAAAAGAGAAAGAGAGAAAGAGAAGAAAAGGAAAGGAAAGGAAAGAAGAAAAGAAAAGAAGCTGGGTGTGGTGGGTTATACCTTTAATCCCAGCATTTGAGAGGCAGAGGTAGGTGGATCTCTGTGAGTTCCAGGCCAGCCAAGGCCACACAATAAGATCCTGTCTCAAAAAAATTGGGGTTAGGGGGCTTCAGCAGTTAAGAGCACTTGCTAATCTTGCAGAGGACCTAATTTATATTCCCAGAACCCACATGGTAGCTTGTAACTACCTGTAACTCCAGTTCCAAAGACTCCCATGCCCTTTTCTGGGCTATGAGGGCACCAGGCACACATGTGGTGCACATATATATGCACAAAACTCACATACACATAAAATAAAAATAAAATTCTGAAAAAAACCAAAATAAAATGAATTTCTTATTTGCACTTTAAAGCTCTTTCTTTCTCCCTCTGTGTGTGTGTGTGTGTGTGTGTGTGTGTTTGTGCTCACTTTCAAAGAAAGAGAGAAGACCTAAAGTATTTGACAAAAGGAAATAAACTCCAGTGAAACTCTCTGTATGTACTTTCTTGCACTGGCTATAGCACAAGTTAACAAAATTAGAAAGCAAAATGAAGGGCTGGAGAGATAGCCTAGCAGTTAAGAGTGCCAACTGCTCTTGCAGAAGACCCGGGTTCAATCCCCGGCACCCACATGGAGGCTGAGAATCGTCTTTGGAAGCGCAGGAAGGTAGGTAGGAACTGGGTGCTTCAGCAAGGCTGATTGTTGATTGACTTAACCTAGTTAATCCATTAATCCAGTTGTCTTTGGCTTAATTGGCTTTTGTGGCTTTGGGGGCAGAGTAATCCTCCCAGCTGGTATTAAAGGCAGAGTTGTGTGAGTCTTGAGATCTGAGATCTCCAGAGACCAGCTGAAGCACAGGAAGGTAGGTAGGAACTGGGTGCTTCAGCAAGGCTGAATGTTGATTGACTTAACCTAGTTAATCCATTAATCCAGTTATCTTTGGCTTAATTGGCTTTTGTGGCTGTGGGGGTGGAGTTATGCTCCCAGCTGGTATTAAAGGTAGGGTTGTGTGAGTCGTGAGATCCGAGATCTGCTGAGACCAGCTGAAGTGCAGGTACTGGGGCATGGGCTAAAGAGCCCCCCACCCCCCCACCCCCCACCCCCACCAACTGGGATTAGGAAGGCATCTGAAGGAGGCAAGCAAAGCAAGCATCTGCATGACACGGGTGCACAGACTTGCATGCAGACAGTACCATTCATACAGCACTATCAGAATAATAAAAATAAAAAAAATGTCCATTCTCTGAAACGCCCTTGTACAGGATGTTAAACACCAATCCAATCAAAATCCCCAAGCATTTCTTCACATGTTTGGAAAAAAAAGTCCTTTAAAATGCATTTGGAAAACAAAAAGACCCCGAATAACCAAAAAAATTCTGAGCAAAAAGAGCAAAACAAAGGGATCACTATACCAGACTTAAAACTATAGTCATAAAAACAGTCCTGGTACTAGTTGCACAAAAACAGACCTGTTGAACCAAGGAACAAACTCGAAGATCCAAACTTGAGCAATAACAATTTCAGCCATCTAATATTTGACAGTGCGGGCCAAAGAAGAAACCACAAAGGAGAAAAGACAGCATATTCAAAAAACTCAAAAAAAAAAAAAAACTGGATCACCACTTGTAAGAAGAATAAAATTAAACCTCCTACCTCCCACCCTGTACAAAGTCAATTTCCAGGTGGATCAAAGACCCTCAACGTGAAACCCCAAAACCCTGTTAAGGCGGTAGAGAAAAAGTTTGGCATGCAGGACATACAAGACATAGGGTGTAGGAAAAGACTCCCTAAACCAGACAGCAGCTGTGCCAAGAATTAGCTCGAGCAATTGACAAGTTGGACTTCATTAAACTCAAAAGCTTTCATACGTCAAGACGAAAATTATCAAGGAAGTGAAGAGAATCCACAGAGTGGGAAGGAAACATTCACCACAGAACATCTGACAAAGCATTGATTTCAAAGAATATATAAACTAACTCAAAAAAAACAAGAGCAAAAACAAATGAAACCCACTCAATATATGCAAAAAGCTGAGCAGAGACTTCAACAAGTGAGGAATTAGAAGATGGCTGAGTAAAACACCTTAAGAAGTGAATAGGCTGGAGGGATGGCCTATGCGGTTAAGAGGCCCGACCAGCTCTTACGAGGACCACGGGTTCATTCCCAGCAACCCATGCGCGGCCATGAGCTGAAGCCAATCTCACTCAGGTTCCAGAGAGAACATACGCACGTTCCAGGGAGAATCCAGAGACCCTCTTCCTGACCGTCCGCGCGCATTGCAACACACGGGTGCACAGATTTGCATGCAGCATACACATACAGAAAT
>VZQC01000197.1:2901919-3005901 GCA_009823505.1 Rhizomys pruinosus | reverse complement strand
AAATAAAAAAATTAAAAAAAAAAAAAGAAGTGTTCAACATCACTAATCATTAAGGAAATGCAAATCAAAACCATTTTAAGATATCATTTTACTCCAATAAGACTGGCTAAGATCAAGAAAACAAAGGATACCAAGTGCCGGAGAGGTTGTAGGGAAAGGGGAACACTCATCCACTGCTGGTGGGAATGTAAACTCGTGCAGCTACTATGGAAAGTGGTGTGGAGAACCCTTGGAAGACTTGGAATGAACTTGCCACCCGACCCAGCCATACCACTCCTGGGCATGTACCCTCAAGACTCACGCCACCACAGAGATACATGCAGGGCCATGGTTATTTCAGCTCTCTTCACAATAGCAAGGAGCTGGAACCAACCCAAATGCCCCTCAACTGGTGAGTGGATAGAGAAAATGTGGTACATCTACACAATGGAGTTCTATGCAGCAGTAAAGAAAGACGACATCATGAACTTTGCAGGAAAATGGCTGGAGCTAGAGGACATGATGCTGAGTGAAGTAACACAGTCCCAGAAAAACAAACGACGAATGGTATCCCTCATCTGTGGATGCTAGTGCCAATTACGTAGTTGTAAGTATGTCTTGTGCATGGCCCCTTTAGCTTTTGTCCAAAGCAGTTGGGAGTGATGCATATTGGAAACAACGACAACAACAACAACAACAACAACAACAACATAAAGGACTGCATCAAAGAACTGAGTGAAACAGTGAACTTCTGCTCAAAACAGTCAACTTCCACATGGAGAATATTGAGAAAGATTGAGAAAGAAATGAAAAGCATGTTCGGCAGAATGCATGAGCTCTGGTGGGGTGGGGGGATGGGGGGACACGGGTCTAGATTTGATAAAAAAAAAATATATATATATATAAATAAACTGAAAAAAAAAAGAATAATTATGAAAAAAAACCTGTCTTTAACTCCAGTTCCAGGGGAATCCGATGCCCTCTTCTGACCTCCACGGCATTGCACGAAACGGGTGCACCAACCTACATGCAGACATTACATTAATACACATATGAAAATTAATAAAAAATTAAATTAAAAAAATGAAAAATAAACAAAAAAAGAAAGCACAATGTTAAGCCCATCACCATATCCTATTGTGTAGCTACTTTGAAAGGCTGAGGTAGGCGGATTGCTTCAGGTCAGGAGTCTGAGGTCAGCCTGGGAGACACAGGAAGACTGGAGTCTGAGGTCAGCCTGGGAGACACAGGAAGACTGGAGTCTGAGGTCAGCCTGGGAGACACAGGAAGACTGTGCCTCAAACAGCAAAAGCAAAGTAAAAGGCAAAGTGATAGACTTTCTAACTATGTGTTCTTACCACAAGGAGATGAAAGAGAGTTTGATCAAAGAACTGCACAGTAAATTTTCTACCTCTACATATTTGTACCCCTTTCTTTTATTAATGATATAGAGGAAAATATCTCATTTTTAAAAGTACATCGAAATGCTTATTTTAGATATAAAATAAATTTATAATAGTAGTAATCACAGTTCTTCTTTTAAAACAATGATCTGTAAGAATTTCCCATGTTTCAAGTAACTTAATGCCAGTTTCACAAAGGCAAGGATATCTTCCTGTTTTATGTTCCTGGAGAATGTTGGAGGTTTTTATCTTACTGATCATACATTCACTCATTGGGCAAATGTTTGCTTAGTGCTTAGATATCCTGTACTAGCTCATTTTTATTGTCAACCCAACATAACTTAGAATCACTTGGAATGAGCAGCTTCAGCTGAAAGATTTCCTCAGTCAGACTGGCCTGTGTCCATGTCTGTGAAGAATGCTCTTGACTGATGAATGAGGTTGGAGACCTCAGCCCACCGTGGGCTGTACCAGGCCTAGACAGGTGGGCGGGGGCTGCATAAGAAAGCAAGCTGAGCATAGACCAGTGAGCAGCATCCCTCATAGTTTCCACTTGAGCTGCTGCCCTGATTCCCTCGCTGATGGATTATGGATTGTGACCTAGAAGTGTCTACTAAATAAACCCTTTCTCCCTTAGGCTGCTTTTGGCCATGGTGTTTATCTGAACGATAGGAAGGCAAACTGTGTTTTCAGCATTAAGAGCACAATATTGATTACTAAAGAGTTCCCTGTCCCCACAAGGAGAGAGAAAAACAGACAGAATCATTTCAGGTAGGGCCTTGAGGAGGGCAGAAGAGATGTTGGGATGGAGCAGAAGAGGACAGGTTTCTCTGACCATTTAACTTTGCCCTGAGGCCTGAATGGCAATTTAAAAAAAAAGAGAGAGAGACATGAACAGAGTAGAGCAACTCAGGTAGAAAGAACAGCAAGCATGAGACCCAGAGGCAAGACTTTACTTGATGTGCTCTGTGAACACTAAGGAGACAGTGGCTAGAACATGGTGAGTAAAGGAAAACTCCGAGAAAGGTGACTTGGAATGCTCTAGGTCTTGAATGGTACACAGCAGGTGTGTTTGCCAAGGCGGTTCTTTAACAGAGAACCCATTGTAATGTGTAACGTCAGCTTTCAGTGTTCAAACTGATGAGCAGCCAATCCTCTTCATGGGCAGCTCCAGCCAGTGATGAACACGAAGGGAAAGGCACGCCCTGGATATGTAGGCCCCATGCTTCGCCTCTCTAAGGAGCCATCTTTGCTCTGGAGCTGCTAGTTGGACTGACGTTTTTTTCCTACAGACTCAGAGGCTCTTCCTACCCGGTGTCTCTCTGCTCCGTTCTTCTCACAGATGCCAGGCATGTAACTCCAGTAGATCTCCTGGATTTGAAAGCACATCATGGCATGTCTTTTTGAAAGGACGGACACAGGCATGGTTGATAGTGGAAATGGTCTGAGAATACATGTGGTATAGTTAGGGGACCCTGTGACTCACTGTTTGGCTGGAAATGAGCACTCCATCTGGAGAGATATGTTCAGTATAGATAGTCCCTGGCATAAGGTGGCAGCCTAACTGTAACTTTTTGTTGTTGTTGCTAGTGGTCACCTGGGAAGGAATGCTGATGTCATGATGCTGACTCTGGAATCTGGAAAGTGTAGAGGAGGAGCATGCCTATAAGGATGATGGAACTGACCATTCATCACCAAGTAGCATTGACCTCAGAGCAATGAGGAACAGAGGGGCAGTAGTTAACAACCAGCTAAAAACGATGTGAGTCAGGGGGGCTCACTGCTAGCTCACAAGGGTAGCTTCATCTTCAGCTGTGCAAGCAACAGGGCAACCATCTAACTGTTGGAACCCAGAGTGTCAGAGTTTATTGGATCCTCAGGCAAGGTAGGTATCCTATGAAGCTAAAGTCAGGGATCTGCTTGGAAGGATCTGGAACCTAACACAAAAGACAGCAGTGAGGTGGAGTGGCTTGAGAAAGGGCTCAGTCAGTGAAGTGCTTGCTGTGCAAGAGTAAGGACATGAGTTTGATCCTCAGCACCAATGGAGAAATGTGTGGTGGCTCTGGAGACAGACAGGCAGATGCCTGGAGCTCGTTGACTAGCCAGCCTAGCCTAATAGCTGAACCCTAAGTCTCTGAGAGAGGCCCTGTCTCAAAAAGCAGTGCAGGTAGGGCTGGAGCACTGGCTCATCAGTTACGAGCACTGGCTGCTCTTACAGAGGACCCCAGTTCAGTTCCCAGCACTGACATGGTGGCTATCAACCATCCGTAACTCCAGTTCCAAGGGATCTGATGTCCTCTTCTGACCTCCTCGGACATGGAAGGCATAAAATGGTGAATTTGCATGTATACAGGGAAAACACTCACACACATAAAGTAAACAAATAAAATAAAATAAAAAAGTTAACAACAATAAAAAAACCAAGGGGGACGGCTCCTGAGAAATGATACCTGATGTCTAACCTCTGGCCTCCACAACATATGCACCTGCAGACACACACACACACACACACACACACACACACACACACACACACAAAGTCAAGGCAGGAACATTGACAGAGACAGCACAGAGAAATGTGGCTCTCTAGACTCCTTGGACCTCAGAGGCAACTAGTAGACACAGCCTCTTTACTGAGAACTGGCAGTTCTACCATGTGAGAAAACACTGCATGCATACTACAGAAACTTCGCCATCAAACAGGTCTGCCCTTAGCTGCCTCCCCTGAGAGCTGCCTCTACAACCTTTCTTGGATATTGAGCTATATCCAGAGTCCAATCTCAGTATAGGCTGACTAGGGATACCTTGGGCCTAATAAAGGAAAACGAGGGTTTATTCTGGAGGAGATGAAGAGTGAACTATATCCCTGAGAAAATGAACCCCATACACATTACTTGTGGGAGGGTCAAATGGTGCAGCCACTTTGGAAATTAGTTTAGCAGTTCCTTTAGAAGGTAAACATAGAGTTTACTGGAAGACTCAGAAGTCCCACTCCAAGTATATACCCAAAAGAAATTGAAACATGTGTCCAAAGAACAGTTCATACAGGAAGCAAAAACGTTATACATAAACGCCAAAATTGGAACTAAATACACATCACCTAATGAATGAATAAATTTTTTTTGAGACAGGGTCTCCCTGTAGCTCCAGCTGTCCTGGAACTCACCAGGTAGATCAGGCTGGTCTTGAACTCACAGAGATCTGCCTACCCTCTGCCTCCCAAGTGCTAGGATTAAAGGTGTGCGCCACCACACCCGGCTAAAATTGTTTTTTTTTTTTTTTTTAGGTTTTGAAACAGGATCTTCCCTGTAGCCCAAGTTGGCCTGAAACTTGCTACATAGACCAGGCTCAAACTCACAGAGATCTGCCTACCTCTGATTCCCAAGTGCAAGGATTAAAGGCATGTGCCACCGTGTCTGACGCAAAGTTTTAAGATTTATTTTTAATTTGTGTGTGTGTGTGTGTGTGTGCACATGAGTACAGGTACTTGGGGAGGCCAGTAGGTGTCGGATGCCTGGAGGTGAAGTTACAAGTTCCTGTAAGCCACCTCATGTGGGTGCTAGGAAGCAAACTCAGGTCCTCTCTACAAGGATAACAAGTGCTCTTCACTGTTGGGTCACTTCCCCAGCTTCTGGATGCAGTTCTGAGCTGTGTCTTTCTTGCGCCAACAGCCTTAGCCAGTATTACTTTTTGAGAAGTTGTCAACTGCAGCTGATCTACAGACTGTTCACGTATAGCATAGAATCTAACCAGTGGATCTATTTCTCAGTGAAAGGGATTCAGGGTTAGGCCACATTCAGGGTGGGCTTATTCTACATCAACCAGAAGCCTCCTAGTAGGGATAGCTTACCTGAATTACAGAATTGCCATCTTGAAGGCTGTCTTAGTTTTCTGTTCTATAATGAAATACAAAGGTTGGATATTTTATAAACAAAAGAACTTTATTGAGCTCACTATGTAGACCAGGTTGGCCTTAAACTCGCAGAGATATGCTTACCTATGCCTCCTAAGTGCTAGGATTAATGACAATTGCATATGTGCAATGTATTTTGAGCAATTTTCATGTTTCCATTACCCTCTCATCCCGTCTACACTTCTACAGAACCTCCTCTTTGAACAAGTTCCCTTTCTTTCTTGGTGTGTGTGTGTGTGTGTGTGTGTGTGTGTGTGTGTGTGTGTATGTGGTGTGTTCCACTGGGTTTCATCAGGGTTATTTTCTGGAGCATGGGCATCTTCCCAATGGCTACACTTCTGAAGAAAATTACTCCGCCTCCTCCAGCAATTATTAGCTGCCAATAGCTTTTTCAGGAAGGTGTGGGCCCTCACAAGCCCCTCATGATGGAACACTGATGGGGTCAACATTTCACAGGTACCACAACTTCTATGAGTTCCCAAGTGCAACAGTCATGACATAGGTACCAGACAGCATTTCACAGCATTCCTCTGCATCCTCAGGCTCTGAGAGCCTTTTCCCCTTCTTCCACAATGTTTGCATATGATGTAATTTTCCTAGTTTAGGTTGCTTGTAAAACAGCCAACTTTTTATTAAAAATATTTTTATCGATTTGAGAAATTCATATAATGTATTTTGATCATACTCAGATCCCCTCCTCCCTCTTCACCCCACCTTAATAAACATTTCAATTTCATGTTCTCTAGTATTATTTGTCTTTTTTTTTTTTTTTGGTCTTTTCGAGACAGGGTTTCCCTGTAGCCCCAGCTTTCCTGGAACTCACTCTGTAGACAAGGCTGGCCTTGAACTCACAAAGATCCTCCTGCCTCTGCCTCCCCAGTGCTAGGATTAAAGGCGTGTGCCACCACGCCCAGTTTGTCTTTTTAAAAGTATTTTGTTATTTTTTATTTTATGTTTATGCATATGTGTAAGTGCACCTGTGTCATGCAATCAATGCCCTTGGAGGTCAAAAGAGGATGTCAGAATCCCCTGGAACTACAATTACAGATGGTTGTTAGCCATCATGTGAGTGTTAGGAATTGAACCCTGGTCCTCTGCAAGAACGGCCAATGTTCTTAACTGCTGAGCCATCTCTCTAGCCCCTATTTGTCTATTTAAAAGGCCTATCAAGTCTAATCTGTGTTTTCTAAGTGCTCTTGGGTGTGGGTCTATCTCTTGGAGTCTTGTAAACCCACCAGACATCACACTAGTAAGGAATATCGACTCTCCATCTCCCAGCATCTATCAGTGACCTCCTACCTACTTCTCCCATCCATACTGGACCTTTGTCTGGTTTGGTTTGTACAGGTTTCATAAACACTTTGGGTTCACACGTGCAACGACCCTGGGGCACCCAGACAACAGTTTCCTTGTCTTCATCTACCACCTCTTATTCTTACAGTCTTTCAGTCTTTCCACGCCCCTCCTCCACAATGACCTTGAGCCTGGAGAGGAGAGGGTGCCATGTAGGTGTCCTATTTTGAGCTGAGCAGTCAGCAGTCTCTTGTTTTCTGTACATTGACAAGTTGTGAATCTCTGTGTTAATCACCATCTGCTGTCAGAAGAAGTCTCTGGTGAGAGTTGAGAGACACACTAATGTACGGGTATCATGGTATGCCATTAGGAGTCTGTTTAATACCATGTCTATTTAGCAGAATGATAGTAGATTTTCATGCGGCCTGTAATCTGTCTAGCCATAGGTTTTTGGCCCTGATAACAGTGCCAGTTATAGACTTCATTTTGTAAAGTGAGTCTCAAATCCAATTAGAAGGTAGCTCACAGGGTTTAAAGCTGAGTAGGGCTGATGATTACATTATCTCCCAGAAACACTCATAACACCTTTTAGTAGTATAAAAGCCAGCCAGAAGAGATGTAATTTCAAAGTCAGTACCAGCTTGATTTCTACTTGCTAGTTCTGTGAGTCAGGTATGTAGTGTCTTCAGCTATAGGGTCTTACCATCCAGTTCTGCTGGGTAACCAAGTGCTGTGAGAATAGCAAGAATTGTTTGATGTTCTATAGGATCTCTCTGGTGAATAATTGCAAAGAAGGGAGTCCATTACTGGCACTGGACTTTACATTTGCTAGCCTATGGGATCTATTAGAGTCACTGAACCCCTATGTAAAGGATAACTCCTTTTATTTTATTTTTTCTTTATTATTTTATTTTATTTTTTTATTAAAAATTTTTTTATTAATTTTATTTATTTCTGTATGTGTATGAATGTACTGTCTGCATGCAAGTCTGTGCACCCGTGTCGTGCAACGCCGCGGAGTTCAGAAGAGGGTCTCGGATTCCCCTGGAACTGGAGTTCTCCTGGAATTGGAGTTTCAGACGGTTCTCAGCCGCCATGTGGGTACTGGAGATCGAACCCAGGTCCTCTGTAAGAGCGGGTCGGCGCTCTTAACCACTAGGCTATCTCTCCAGCCCCTCTTTATTATTTTTATTTTATGTGTTTGAGTATATTGTTTGCGTGTAGGTAAGTAGGTGGACTCATGTTCTGCAATTCCTGAGGAGGTCAGAAGAGGGTGTTGGATCCCTGGGACTAGATTTACTGACAGTTCTTAGCTGCCATGTGGGTGCTGGGAACTGAACCTGGGTCCTCTGGAACAGCAACAAGTGCTCTTAACTGCTGAGCCATCTCTTCAGCCCAGGTAACTCCTTTTATATTGTATATGTGTATATTGAAAGAAGCCTCTATGGTAGGTTTCCGTATGACTCTTTTCTTTTGGTATTTTTGAGACAGGGTCTCCCTTTAGCCCCAGCTGGCCTAGAACTTACTCTGTAGAGCAGGCTGGCCTTGAACTCACAGAGATCTGCCTGCCAGGCCTCTAGTGCTGGTCAGCCCACCTGTTACTCCCTCTTTTGCCCTACCCTCCCATTCCCCACCCCATTAAAACCTCTCCTGTCCACTATTCCCCTTTCCCATTTATATCACTGCACTCTATCTCCCCTCCCATGAACCATGCACAAATAGCACCTTATTAGTTTCCTGCTCTTTAAGGATTTTCCAATTAAAGCGCATCTATATAAAGACTTAAAGCCAGCACTGACTTATGAGAGAGAACATGCAGTGTTTGTCTTCTGAATCTGGGTTATCTAGCTCAAGATGATTGTTTCCAGTTTCATCCATTTACCTATAAATTTCATAACTTCATTTCTCTTAACAGCTGAATGTCCATTCATCAGTTGAAATATATCTAGGTTGTTTTTATTTTCTGGCTATTGTGAACAGAGGAGTAATGAACATGATTAACAAGTATCTCTATAGTGGAATAAAGAGTCTTTTGGGGATATGCCCAAGAGTGGCATGGCTGGATAATGTGGAAGATCTATCTTTAGCTTTTTGTGAAACCTCCACACTGACTTCCATATGGCTGCAGCAATTTGTCAATGTTTGTTTTTTGGGTCTTAGTCATACTGACTGGATAAAATGAAGTCTTTAGGTATTTGTAATTTTCATTTTCCTGATGGCTAAAGATGTTGCAAAAAAACTAGCCATACATGTTCCATTATTTGAAAACTTTCTGTTTAGTTCCTTGCTCCAATTTTTAATTGAGTTGCTTGCTTTTTATGAGTTCTTTGTATATTCTAGATACTAAGCCTCTATCAGATGATTCACTCAAATGATTGTGTCCTTTGCTGCATAGAAGCTTCTTAAGTTCATGAGGTCCCATTTTTCAATTTTTGTTCTTAATGCCTGAGCTATTGGGATCCTGTTCAGAAAGTCCTTTCTGGTACTTATAAGTTCCAGTGCATTCCCTACTTTTTTTTTTCCTATCATATTCAGGGTATTAGGCCATATGTTGAGGTCTTTAATCCATTTAGAGTTGAGGTTTGTGCAGGGTGAGAGATTAAGACCTAGTTTCATTCTTCTACATGTAGCTATCCAGTTTTACCAGCACATTTTGTTGAATAGTCTCCTTTGGGGGCTGGAGACATGGCCTAGCGGCTAAGAGCGCTGACTGCTCTTGCAGAGGACCCGAGTTCGATTCCCAGCACCTACCTGGCAGCTGAGAACCGTCTTTAACTCCAGTTCCAGGGGAATCCGACACTCTCTTCTGACCTCTGTGGCATTGCACGAAACAGGTGCACAAACCTACATGCAGACAGTACATTCACACACATAAAAAATAAATAAGAAGGTGCTGGAGAGATGGCCTAATGGTTATGAGCGCCGACTGCTCTTGCAGAGGACCCGGGTTCAATCCCCAGCACCCACATGGCGGCTGAGAACTGTCTGACTCCAATTCCAGGAGCACTCCAGTTCCAGGGGAATCCGACGCCCTCTTCCGACCTCTGAGGCATTGCATGACACGGGTGTACAAACCTGCATGCAGATAGTACATTCATATAAATAAATAAATAAATAAATAAATAAATAAATAAATAAATAAAAATAAAAAAAATAAATAAGAAAATTTTGAATCGTCTCCTTTGTCTAATGTGTTTTTGGTCCTTTTGTAAAAAAATCCAGTGACTATAAGTGGATGGACTTAAAATCTGGGATAATAGAAGTCATGGAGAATCTAGGAATACAGGAGACATATTTCAACACAATAAATTGATCAATGTTTCTGTTTTTATGACAGCACCATTCTGTTTTTATTACTATAACTCTGTAGTATAATTTGAGATCAGGAATGGTGATACCTCCAGCAGTTTTGTTGTTCAGGATTGTTTTTTGTATTTCCATCTGTGAATTGAGATTATTTTTTCAATTTCTGTGAAGAATTATGTTGGAATTTTAATGGGGGTTGCATCAAAGGTAGACTGCTTTTGCTCGGATGGCCATTTTCACAATGTTAATCTTACTGATCCATGAGCATGGGAGGTCTTTCCATCTTCTGCTATCTTCTTCATTGTCCTAGGTTTTTACTATATAAGTCTTTCACCTCCTTTGTTAGATTTATCCCAAGACATTTTATGTTTTTGGAGGCTATCTTGAATGGGATCATTCCCTGGTTTCCTTCTCAGTATATTTGTTGTTGTTTATAGGAAGGATACTGATTAATGGGTGTTAATTTTATATCTTGCTACCTTACTGAATATGTTTATCATTTCTAGGAGTCTTCTGGTGGAATCTTTTTTAAAGTCTCTTTTATATATAGAATATCATCTGCAAATAAAGATACTTTGACCTCTCTTCCAGTTTGTCTTGCTTTTGTCTCCTTCATTTGTTTTATTGCTCCAAGGCTTCCAGCATTAAATTGAACAAGAATAAAGAGAGTGGACATCCTTGTCTTGTTTCTAATTTTAACGGAAATGCTTTGAGTTGCTCTCCATTTAGTAGAATGATAACTGTGGGCTTGTTGTATATTGCCTTTATTGTGTTGAAATATGTCCCCTGTATTCCTAGATTCTCCATGACTTCTATTATGAAGGGACCCTGGATTTTGTCAAAGGGCTTTTCTGCATCTCATTACAATATTGTCTCTGTCCTTGATTCTGTTTATGTGGTGGATTGCATTTATTAATTTATTTTTATTTAAAAAATTTTTAAATTTATTTTTGTATGTGTATGAATGTACTGTCTGCATGTAGGTTTGTGCCCCCGTGTCATGTCATGCAATGCCGCGGAGGTCAGAAGAGGGTCTCGAATTCCCCTGGAACTGGAGTTCTCCTGGAATTGGAGTTACTGATGTTTCTTAGCCACCATGTGGGGGCTGGGGATCAAACCCGGGTCCTCTGCAAGAGCAGTCAGTGCTCTTAACCGTTAGGCCATCTCTCCAGCCCTGCATTTATTAATTTATATATGTTGAGCCATTCCTGCATCTCTGGGATGAAGCCAACTTGATCATGATGGATAATATATACTCTTCATTTTCACTGAATTTTGGTGTATTTCGTACAGAACATCTCAGTCAATCTTAATCCCCTCTACACCCCCTTCCCCAATGGCACCCTTCCACACTCTCATTTTTGAAAAGGTCCGTTGTGTGAAGTTAATGTCCCTAGATGTTCCTCAGTGCAAGTTCATCCACTGAGGTCTAGTCAGCCCTCCCAGAATCCTTTGCTTTAAGAAGGTCAGCTCTTCCTCATGCAACACTAATCAGTTGTCAATATTTCTTCTGCTAAGATCAGGACCTGGTGCCCATTTCCACAGCTCTATGCTGGGTTATGTCTGCTTAAGTTTGCATGGGTCTTGTGCACCCTGACACCATCACTGTAGGATCATATGAACAGGGTCCTTAGAGCTTGTATGATTCTATTTCCCTGTGGTCATACACCTTCCTCCCTGACCCTTAGGATCTTTCCACTCTTCTGCAATGGTCCCCGAGTCTTCAGTAAGTGAAGCTTAATAGAGGAGTCCTGCCCAAGGATTCACACTCCGAAGACTCCTAATCTCCACACTTTGACCCTTTGTGCCCTTTTGTGTTCCTTGTTCTCTGATGCATAGAGGAGCTTCATTAGTAAGAGTTGAGAGATTCATTAGTGTCCTCTTTATTTCATGTTCTATGTTGCGTGAGCCTTAGTTGGTGAGCCTTAGTTGTAAAGGTTGCATTGTAGATGTGCCACTTAGGCTTGGGCAATTCATAGACAATGTCTGTGTGTGACCAGTTGTGGTACTCTGTAATAGTCTCCATCTGGTGCAAAAGAAGCTTCTTTGATTAGTGGTGACTGGGATACTTAACTGCAAATATGAGGATACATATTTTGCACTTAGTAAGAAATGACATAGTCTAGGGATGTGACAGCCTTGGGGATTTCCATAAGATATATGACCTCTCCATCCATGTATGTGGCTATGCTTATAACACTACATGAGTTTCCTCCTATCAAGTGGGATTTAAGTCTGACTTGATACCCATTGATTTCCCCCAAGATAAAGATGCCACTACTGTACCAATGTTGTTTGCTGTGCCAGTCACATTTTGTCTTAAAGGTGGTATTCAACCACCAACTGATGTTCTCCCTTAGCAGCTTGCATACTGCCGTCCAAGGCCCTGAGAGCTAGCCCCCAGGGGAAGCGGCTTCCAGGTCAGTTCCAGCTCCATTCTTCCAAATCTGGTCTCTGAAGCATGTCCTGTCTTTAGTTATAGGGTCTTACCTTCAATTCTTGGATGCAATCAAGAGCTGTGGCAATAGCCTGTGTAACTTTGGGAATCTCTTAGACTATCCTGGCCAAGAACAACTCAAAGGAAAGTTTATTTTTGATATGTCCTATTCAGTTTGTAAATGTTTTATTGATATCTTTTGTGTCTGTTCATCAGAGAGCTTGGTCTATAATTTTCCTTTTTTGTCAGGTCTTCTTTTCCTACTTTTATTGTCAGAGTACTACTGGTTCATAGAAATAATTTAGGAGTGTCTATTTTATGGAATAATTTGAGGAATATTGGTATTAATTCTACCTTTAAGGTTTGGTAGAATTCTGCACTGAATCCATCTGGTCCTGGGCTCCTATTAGTTTGGAGATAGTTCATTACTGCATTGATCTCATTGGTTGCTATGGGTATGCTTAAATTATTTATGTCCTTTTGCTTTAACTTTGGTAGGCCATACATATCTAGAAACGTATCCATTTCTTTTAGATATTCCAGTTTAGTGGGATGCAGATTTTAAAGTATGTCATTATGGTTTTCTGAATTTTCTCAGAGCTTTTGTAATCTTTCCCTTTTTATCCGAGTTTATTTTTTTTCTTTATTTTATTTTTTCTTTATTAGGCTGAAAGATGTCATGTTTGAAGGCTCCTCCTTGGCAAGCCCAAACCACCAACAGTTCTGCCCTTGTGCTCCACACTGGGGTTTTCCCTTCCCATGGCTACCAAATGAGGTCCAGTAAGCACCTGGACTGATCTTCCTGTACTGGTCTCCGTGATATAGCTTGGGTAGTCCAACAATGGCAGTCTATACTGTGAAGAGACTGAAACCCCAGTAGTATCTCGGTTCATGAGCTGGATGTCTCAGCAGTCCCCATCTGGCACTGAATGTTTGGAGGATTCTCAAAGAGACATGAGTCTTCAGTCCATATTGGAAGGTTGAAAAGCTGTGTCTCATGTCTTTGAAGGATGGCAAAAGCAGTGGCAGCCACAGGGTAGCTGCACTTGCCTGTAAGACAGGCAAAACAACTGTGATCTTTTTTTAATATACTTTTTTGTCTTTTTACTAAGTTCTTAAGTTTTATACCTGAAGTGCAATTTCTCAGGCCTTACTATTTATTTATTTATTTATTTATTTCTGGTTATACTTTACTTTTGGATGTTTAAGTCCACACAGTTAGCCCAGATTAACCAAGGTTTTTGTTTTCTCAAGGTCAGTTGAGGATCTGGTCCTCAAGGGACACTCAGGTTTTTTGGGAGGGAGCCCCTTGCTCCTTTCAGCTTTTCATTTACCAGTTCCATCCACTTGAAGACAAAGTCAGGTCTTGCTAGACCAGGCTTCCTTTTTTGAAGCATGAGCAGACTTTCCTCTTTATAGACTGGACAATGACTGAAGTTCCATTAGTGGATCTCCAAGACCTCCCTGCACAGGAAGACTGGTGACTCACATTTGCAGGACATTTCAAGAGATGGCCCCATGCATAGTCCTCTGGGACTTAGTTGACTTCCAAGTGCTAGGAACAAGGTTACCCCTTAAGACCCTTGGCCAAATTGGTATGGGCATTAAGTATGGTTGTTAAGCATCCAGAAAGGCTAAGTTATACCAGCCTGATACTTTTAACTACTGTGTAATATTTTAGAAAAGGCTTGGACAAAATCTCAAGCAGCCTTGTATAAGAAATATTAAGAAGCACTCCCATAAAATAAATACTGTGGTTAGACTTAATGTCATGACAAACTAGTTTTTTTCTCATTGTTTTGATCTTATATTACTCTAAAATATGCATACATACCCTCTGCCCATATACCAAAAACTCCTAACTCTGAGAATAAATGGTAGCTTAGTTCTAGAACCTGTTAAAGGATTCACAATATAAGAGCATAGTTGTTTTCAGATCATGAAGAATATAACATTAACATTGCTCAGTTTGCCTTACAACTAGGTAATTGGCGCTAGCATCCACATGTGAGGGAAACCATTATTCGTTTGTTTTTCTGGGACTGTGTTACTTCACTTAACATGATATCTTCTAGTTCCATCCATTTACCTGCAAAGTTCATGATGTCATCTTTGTTTACCGCTGAATAGAACTCCATTGTGTAGATGTACCGAATTTTCTCTATACACTCATCACTTGAGGGACAGTTGCATTGGTTCCAGCTCTTTGCTATTGTGAAGAGAGCTGCAATGAACATGGCCGTGCATGTATTTCTGAAGTAAGATGAGTCTTGTGGGTGTATACCCAGGAGTAGTATGACTAGGTCAGGTGGCAAGCTCATTTTGAGTCTTCCAAGGGTTCTCAACACTGCTTTCCACAGTGGTTATACGAGTTTACATTCCCACCAGCAGTGGATGAGTGTTCCCCTTTCCCCACAACCTCTCTAACACTTGGTACCATTTGTTTTCTTGATCTTAGCCAGTCTTATCAGAGTGAGATGATATCGTAGAGTGTTTTTTTTGTTTGTTTGTTTTGTTTTCTCGAGACAGGGTCTCCCTGTAGCCCCCAGCTGTCCTGGAACTCACTCTATAGACCAGGCTAGCCTTGAACTCACAAAGATCCGCCTGCCTCTGCCTCCCCAGTGCTAGGATTAAAGGCGTGCACCACCATGCCCGGCATCTTAGAGTGGTTTTAATTTGCACTTCCTTAATTATTTATGATGTTGAACACTTTTTAAGATGTTTCTCAGCCATCTCTAATTCCTCACTTGTGAAGTCCATCTTCAGCTCTTTGCTCAGTCTTTTGAGTGGGTCATTTGTTTTCTTTCTTCTTTGTTTTTTTTTTTGTGTGTAGTTTACATAGTCTGGAAATCAATGCTTCGTCAGATGTATCTGCGGTGAAGGTTTCCTCCCACTCTGCGGGTTTTCACTTCACTTCCTTGATTGTTTCTTTTGCTGTTCAGAAGCTTTTGAATTTAATGAGGTCCCATTTGTCAATTGTTGGCCTTATTTCCTGCGCAGCTGCTGTCTGATTTAGGAAGTCTTTTCCTATGCCTATGTCTTGTAGGCTGCTGCCAACTTTTTCTTCTATAGCCTTCAGAGTTTTGGGATTCACATTGAGGTCCTTGATCCATTTGGAGCTGACTATTGTACAGTGTGAGGTAGGGGTTTAACTTTATTCTTCTACAAGTGGTGATCCAGTTTTGCCAACACCATTTGCTGAAATGCTATCTTTCTTCCACTCCACTGGGTCTTCTTGGCCCCCTTGTCAAATATGAGGTGGCTGAAATTGTATGTGCTCGAGTTTGGATCTTCAGCTTTGTTCCATTGGTCAACAGGTCTGTTTTTGTGCCAGTACCAAGCTCTTTTTATGACTATAGCCCTGTAGTATAGTTTGAAGTCTAGTAGAGAGATGCCCCCTGTATTGCTCTTTTCACTCAGGGTTGCTTTGGGCATTTGGGGTCTTTTGTTTTTCCATATGAAATTAAGGATTTTTTCCAAGCCTTTGAAGAAACTCTTGGGGATTTTAATTGGGATCGTGTTTAATCTGTATATTGATTTGGGTAGAATGGACATTTTTTACTATATTAATTTTTCCAATCCATGAGCATGTGAGATCTTTCCATCATCTGGTGTCTTCTTCAATTTCCTTCTTTAGGGGTTTAAAAGTTTTTTGGTAGAGATCTTTGGTGTCTTTGGTTAAGTTTGTTCCTAGGTATTTTATTGTTTTTGAGGCTATTGTGATTGGGAAGGTCTCCTTGTATTCCTTCTTCGGTTGCTTGCTGTTGGTGTAAAGAAAGGCTACTGATTTTTCTAGGTTAATTTTGTATCCTGCCACTTTACTGAAACTCTTGTTTCTAGGAGTTTTTCTGGTGGAGTTTGTAGAGTCCCTTAGGTAAACTATCATATCTTCTACAGAAAGGGATAGCATGACTTCCTGTTTTCCAATTAGTACTCCTTGAATTTTCTTGCCTTATTGCTCTAGCAAGTGTTTCAAGCACTATATTGTAGAGGAGTGGCGACAGGGGGCAGACTTGCTGAGTTACTACCTTTAAGGGGAGTGCTTCTGTCTTTTCTCCATTTAGGATGATGTTGGCCGTGGGTTTCCTGTGTATGGCTTTGATTACATCAAGGAATTATCCCTTCAGTCCAATTCCCTCTAGGACTTTAAGCATGAAGGGATGATGGATTTTGTCAAAGGCTTTTTGTGTGTCAATTGAGATGATCGTGTGGTTTTTGTCTTTCAGTCCATTTATGTGTTTTATGATATTTATTGATTTTCGTATGTTGAACCATCCTTGCATCTCTGGTATGAATCCAACTTGGTGAGTTTTTCAGTTTTACTCCAGTCTGGCTTGTCTTCAGTGATCCTCTTTACTGAATTCTAATTTCATGTCTTCTCTTAGTTATTTCTTCTCACTCTGTGTTCTTCTCACTCATGGTCTTCATTCGGTCTTTTATTCATGTCTTCTTTGAGTTTCTTCAATGTATTTATACTTGCTATTTGGAAATAACTCTTTTGTGTGTTTTCTATATGCCATTCTCAGGCAACATTATGATGCAGTTTCTAATTTATGGAGGAGACATTATCTTTGTTATTTATATTAGTGGTTTTTCAGTGAAGCCTAGGCACCACTTGAGTCAGTGGTGGAGTTTCTTGGAATGGATAGGTGATCTTGTCTTTGTCGTGTGGGTGTTTGTGGCTTTGTTTGACGTTTCCTCAACTCATCAGGTTATGGTCCAGCTGAACGGTGCTTGGTGTTCAGTCTTGGGGACACTTTGTGTTGATATGTGAATGGTCTCAGTTCAGCTAGTGATAGGTGCAACTTTTGAGTCTGCCGTTCCAGGACCAACTCCATTTGGGTCTGGAGCAGTCGGCTGGGCTGGCTTGCTGCTAGGGGAGGAGGTTGGAAGACAGGTCTCTGTTGAATTTTTATTTGATGCATGGGAGTGATTCTTCTTTGGTGACAGCCACAAAACTGCTAACACAACTCTGGAGTGGGATGGGGTCTGTCTGGGGTGCTGTTCTGTGTGTACAACCCCAGCTATGCCTGGGAGTGTGCAGATGGCTCCAAGGTCAGATGGGGCTCTCTAGAATTGACCAAGCTGGGCCATGTGATGACTGCATGACTCCAGCTTGGGCTGGAGAAGTGGGGTGGCAGAAAGAGACCACTGGGGCTGCTATTCTCACAGGTATGGAGGAACTTGCAGGCCTATGGGGTGGAAGAAGCTGCAAGATCTGCAGCCTGGGCTCTGGGAGGGTAAACAGGGAGGGCTGGGGGACTCATATGTGTGAAAGAACTTGCAAGTGTAGTAGGACTCACAGGCATGGAGGGTGCATAGAGCTCAGTAACCAGAGCGGAGAGCAGAATGCTGGGGACGGGAAACTCACAGGTGTCAGGAAACTCTTAGGCATCAGCAAACTGGCAGTTCTTGGTTACACAAGGAACAGGTCCAAGAGCTGGCAGGAATGAGTGGGGTGGGAGGATTCTGGGTTTAGGTAATTTACCCGGCTGGGGTTAGGGAACTTACTCTCTGGAGTAACTTGCAAATCTGGGGCTTGCTTGAGCAGGCCTGAGAGCTGGGATAATGACTGGAGCAGTAGGTCAGGTCTGGGCAGTAGGTGGGGTTTTAAAAATATCAGCAACTAGCTTTTTTTAAAATTAATTTTATTTATTTCTGTATGTGTATGAATGTACTGTCTGCATGCAAGTCTGTGCACCCGTGTCGTGCGACGCCACGGAGTTCAGAAGAGGGTCTCGGATTCCCCTGGAACTGGAGTTCTCCTGGAATTGGAGCTTCAGATGGTTCTCAGCTGCCATGTGGGTGCTGGGGATCGAATCCGGGTCCTCTGTAAGAGCGGTTGGCGTTCTTAACCACTAGGCCATCCCTCCAGCCCCAGCAACTAGCTTTTACACACACTCTTTATGATCTAAAATTTGTATTATTTTCCTCAATAATTTGACACCTTAACAGAATGAGGTAGTCATTAGTTCTCCTATACTCATTAATTCAGTAAATATTCACTATGAGTGCTAGCACATTCTAGGCCTTTGCCTGATCTTTCTGATACAAGCAGTAAGTAAATAGGCAAGATCTTTAACCTTCATAGAGCTTACAGCTTAATGGTGTGGCAGAACCATAAATCAAAGGCTTTGAGGTCTCTTGAGTTAAAAGCATATACCAAGACTGATCTTTTGAAAGAAACAAACCAGCATTATCTTTGATCATGGAATATATACCATGCAGTGTGTACACATACACCTTTGATTTGTACATTGGCCTTTTAGTCTCACCGATTCTGAAATGTGAATAGTAATAAGTTTCTTGACCAGTAGTTATAATATCCAAAGCAAAAACATGTGAGTGTTTGGCAAACTTCTATAAAATAGTCAACTTGGAGGAAAGGGCTTTGTGGTAAAAATTCAAATATATATGAAAATAGAAACAATAATTCAGTAGGCACTCGCACACTCATCAGTCAGCTATAACAATTATTGACTTGTGGACCATTTGTCCTAACTCATCCATTTTTGCAGAAGCAAATCCTTAACAGCATATATTACAATAATTTTTTTGTCCTTTGTTTTGTGTTGGTTTCTTATTTTATTTTATTTTGACACAGAGTTCAGGATGATCTCAAACGCATAGGCATACATGACTCCTGGCCTCAACATGCTGAGTAGCTGGGATTAAGAGCAGGTACCACCACCTCAGGCAGTGGCTATGTTATTTTTGATGTGTAGGTTACATTTTCATCTTATTTTTGTTTTGGTCTTACATTCTGTTTGCTGATGAAACTGTAGAACAATCATTATTCAACTCTAATGTGAGCCAGTTGTGGGTGCTCAGGTGTGTAACACCCGTACTCTAGAGGCTGAGACAGGTAAAGAGTACAAGGCCAGCCTGGTGCACATAACCAGACTCTATCAAAAAACAAAGAAACAAACAAGCATCAAGCCCATAATATCTTCAGAATGCATTGGAATTATCTGGTGAACTTATTAAAAGTATGCAGCTGGGCACAGTGGTACATTCCTGTAATCTCAACACTTAGGAGGCAGAGACAAGATAGCTTGCTGAAAATTTGAGGCTAGTTTGTCTACATTGTAAATTTCAGATCAGGCAGTGTATTAGTCACTTTTCTGTTGCTGTGATAAAACACCAGACCAAGGAACTTATAAAAGGAAGAGTTTATTTGAGCTTACAATTGGCGGTTCCAGGGAATTAGAGTCCATTGTGGCGGGAGGCGTGGCGGCTGGATCTGGAGCAGCAAACCGAGGGTCACATCTCGAAAAGAGCACGGGAAACAGAGAGAGGAAGCAACTGTACACCATGAGGCTTGTTAAACTCACTAAGCCTGCCCCCAGCGACACACTTCCCCCAGCATGGCCACACCTTCTAAGACCTCCAAAAACAGCGCCACCAACTGGAGACAAATGTCTGAATACTTACAGCCTATGGGGGACACTCATGCAAACCACCACAGGCAGGATACAGAGTATCTTTTAAAGAGCAGTAAAAGGGCCCTGCAAGATGGCTCACAACTTTAATCCCAGCACTCTGGAGGCAGAGGCAGTTGGATCTCTGTGAGTTCAAGGCCAGCCTGGTTTACAGAGTGAGCTCCAGGCCAGCTGGGACTAAAGGGAGACCCTGTCTCAAAAAGACCAAAGAAAAAAAAGAGCAGTAAAAGGAAAGAAGATAGAGCAGGGAGATATCTCAGTGGGTAAGAGTACTTACTGTGCAAGTTAGGACCTGAGTTTGAATCCCCAGCATCAACATAGAAATCTGGGCATGGTGGGTCCTATAACTCTAGTGCTGTGAGAAGCAAGTAGAGACCCGAGGATTACTGGGCATTACTGATCACCAATCTAGCTCCAAGTTCAGTGAGAGACCCTGTCTCAAAGAAATAAGGCAGAGAGTCATACAGCAGGATATCTGAAATCCTTCCCAGGCCTTGGACTGAACATGCTCCCCTCCATGTGCACATGTACACACACACACACACACACACACACACACACACACACACACACCATCACAAATTGCTGTGTCTTGTCCCCAGAGATTCTGATTTATGATTGCATTCCTAGTAAGGTACCAGGTGATGCCCAGAGTTGGTGTGGGACAAAACTTTTGAGAACTGCTGCCACAAAGTCCAGTCATCTAGATTTCCCTAACTCTAGCCACTGGTATACTGTCCTTCGACTTGTTCATCTACTTCCTATTTAGGACTATTTATAGAATTGCCTATAAGGGTTCAAATTCAGAATTTCAAGTTAGATTCTTTGGGTTTAAATCTTGATTGTGACGCTTAGTTTCAGGCAAGTCACTTAATAGTTGTGTTAACCTAATGTTCCAAGATCGTTGTGAGAATTAAATGAGAATTTCAAAAATTAAGTGCTTATTTCATACTTAGCAAATTATGAAGAAACATGATTACTACTTTTCAACTAGGAAATCATGGAGGGGTTTGTCGTCTGTGGAAAGTCTTGTGAGTACTGTAGAGTGTTTTGTTGTGTTCTGTATTTTAACCAGAGCAGAACTCCAGTGGAGCAACCTGGAAGCTTTCCCAGCCCTTCAAGTCAGCCTAGGCCACCCCTTTAAGGAGGACGGGCCACGTGATCTGGGCTGTCACATGACTCTCGAAACAACATGGCTGCGCCCGCGGGAGAAACGGCTCCCGGATGCTGCAGCTCGCTGGCTCGCTTCTTCGTGGTGCCGCTGCTCTTGCTGGCGTGCAGGGCTGCGGGGAGCACAGAGGCCAGGGGTGGCCATGGCGCGGCGTCCCTCGCGGGCTCGTGCGGCTGCGGCTCTCCCCAGCGGGCCGGGATCCCCGGCAGCTCGGCGGCCGCGCATAGGTACTCCCGGGAGGCGAATGCCCGGGGCCCGGGCCAGCGGCTGCTCGCGCTTGGCAAGGTGCTCCTTACGTTCCTGGGGGCGTGTAGGTTCCGGACCAGGCTGGGGTGGGCCAGGCTAGGGGTGCTCAGGAAGGCCAGGGAAGTGTATAACCACACCCCAAATTGCGTATACCATTTGACAGGGAGCGAGTGACTCACCCACCTCCCCACCCGAAGGTGGGCAGTCTTGTGGCTGTGTTTATTTTTGACCCTTACAGACTTTAGTTTGATTGTTGATGACCTTTCTTCTGACCCCTCCTCCTTCCTCTTTCTTTCTTCCTCTACCCTGTCGTCTTGATGATGAGAAGCCAAGAAGTTCAAGTCAAACAGATTCTGGTTTCAGTTCCTCCAAGTAACTGTGGACAGTCAACTTACTGCCATCTATTTCAGTGACTTCTGCTTCTTGAGAGCAAAGACTTGTATAGTTTATCCTGTCGCATTTAGCACAAGTATACCTGCTGCATTGCTTTTAGTCATGTCTCTTGCACAATGCCTAGATGTGTTAGGTATCTCTTGCACAATGCCTAGATGTGTTAGGATCTGCAGATAAAAGCAGAAATTAAAGAAATGATTCTTTGTTCTACTTGCCAGATGCTTTGTATATGGGTGCTTTTGTGGACTCAGGTAGTGAGAATTCACCCCAGGTCTTCTGACTAGTACTTCTTTTTATTTTCCTATAGCTAGATCCTTTGTGTTATTTCTCACCCATGTTCAGGACTTGATAAGAGGGTGAGGTTCCCAGCAGGCTTTACCTAGCTCCTTTCCCTCCCTCCCTTCAATGTTTCCATATATTACCACAGTAGTATGTATTTGCTTTGACATGGCAGTGACTAATGATGCATGTCTGAAGATTGCCTTCTGCAGCTAGGTTCCCCGTGTGGAAGATGGACTCTGTGTGGTTTCTCAGACGTAGTATGTAGGAGGTTGGTGGCTGGGCATTTCCTTACTTCTTCATCCTGTGTACTTTCTGGTCTTTAAATGATGTGGCAGATGCTCTGCATTACTGGTGTATGATGAGAAATCCAGGTTCCTGATCTTTAACTTGCAGGAAACTGATCATATCTCCATTTTTCTAAGCAGACTTTCCCTGGTGTGTATGCTGTATATACTTTATACTAATAGGGTGGCCATGTTACATGTCTGTGGGCATCAGACTCAGAGTTCTGTGTAGGCCTCTGGCTAGTACTAACACTCCTCATCTTAGTGTGCTCTATCTTCCTATAGATTCCAAAGATGAGATGTGCTATGCTATCATCTTTTCACTTGCATTTAAAAGACATACAATTTTTATGCCCGTTAGAGTGGTTTTGTACTCTTAACTGCATGCTACATGGGTTGTCTTTGGCTGGTCTTGTATTACTTTCTGTAATGTTAAGGGCACTCCAAAGCACATTGTTGGAGTGTATTATATATTCTGAAATATATACATAAATACACACACAAAATACACACATAAAATGTAGTTCTCAGAGAAAATTATTGTAATTTGTATATTATGTATCATTTTGTAACAAGATGGCAAAATGTTTTAATCTCCATGAACTTTTGGAAGGGTTGTTTGAGAAGGAAGGTATTTAGAATGAAGAGGCTAAATGTTCATGTGGCCTGCCTGAATTGTATGGCTGCATAGCCTTCATGTATAGACAATAATACCAGTGTTGGTTTCTTGTCTGGGGATGTTTCCCTGGGTGTAAAGGTACAATTGGTTGGCATCCATGTTATAAAACTTTTTCTCCAGAAGCCAGTTTTCCTATCCTGTAAATTGCATTTTGTCACTGGCCAATGGCAGCTTGTCTGCTTTATTTACTCTCGTCATTTGCCTGTTATCTTATTCAGCAATGGAAAGAGTTGTTTTCATTTCTGTACCCCTCAAGTGCCCAACTCATTTTTGTCATTTTGCAACAATTCCTGAAACGATCTGTTGTCTTTTTTTGGTGGATACAGTATTGAGAAACTGCTTTGGGAGTAAAGGATATCAGGTACTTTAAAAAGCAGCCTGCCATACTCAGCTTCCCAAGTGCAGAGTACTATCTTCCAGTTCACAGGTGAGGCAACCAACACATCATGAATCAAATCTTGGCACAGGAAGAAAGTTTGGATAGTGTTCACTCTACTAATAATGTCTATCTGTGGCATGGACAGAAAAGCCCTGTGTACATAGCTAAAGCAGCAAGCAGTTGGTGGACAGATTCTGTGATCTTATTTCCTTTGTTACTCATCCAGCTTTCTGCTGAGGCTTTTATGTTAAGTTTAAGGAGTCGAAAGAAGGAATTGGAAGAGCTACACAGAGTTGCAAATGAGCTACTTCATTACAAAGTTTAAAACTACATTTTAATATATATATATTTATATGTGTGTGTGTGTGTGTGTGTGTGTGTCTATATGTAAGTGCATGTCATAGTACACATATGGAAGTTAGGGAATAACTTGTAGGAGCCATTCCTCAGGTTCTACCATATGGTATTGAACTCAGGTTGTTGGGCTTAGTGGCAAATGCCTTTACCCACTGGGCCACCTTGCCAGCCTGCTTAGTTCCCTTTTGTGTTCAAGACAAAATTCGTACTGTAGGACATGAAAAAAGGTGAGGAAGATGACATTTATGGACTCTCTGTACTTGAGAAGTTCAAGAGTACATCTGGACTCAGGCACAGCTGGATCTAGGGCATCAGGTGGCATGTCTGGGCCCATCCTCGGCATCCCTTGGGTCATCTCCTCTAGTTTTGGCTGTTGCCAGATACTCTCCTCTTTCTAAACTAATTGAAAGAAAAAGAGTTTCCTGCTTGGCGGCTCTAGCCGAAGTTCTCCATGAACTCTGATTAAGCTTGGACTTATTCCTACTTGCATTTTGTGGTCATAAGAATGGCTTGATTCTTCAGGCCTTTGTCACAGGAGATGTAGTTGAGCCACCCAGCTCCACATGGGCCATGTGTGTTTAGTGAAGTCAAGAAGTGGCTTTTCAAAGGAGATTTCAGATGCTTTTACATGTAGGGGACGGGGTGCTGGGTGGGCAAAACTAGCGGATGTCCACTGCACCTGGCAGCATGCATAGCTGTACGCACAGTTCTAGCAATAGTGGTGTTATTCTTAAATTCAGTTATGGTTGCCTTTTAAAAACAAATATGGATTTATTTTCTGTGTTTGGATGTGCTTGGGTATATGCACACATGCAAGCATTTCTGCGAAGGTTGTGCCAGATAGCTTCAGTTGTCGACTTCCACACACCTGGCTGGAGGGAACCTCAGCTGAGGAATTGTCTCCATTGGATTGGCCTGGGGCCATGTCTTTGGAGCATTTTCTTGATTGTTGAGTGATGTGGGAGGGCCCAGTCCACTGTGGATGATGTTGCCTCTGGGCAGACTGAGCAAGCCAGTAAGCAGTGTTCCTTCATGATCTGTGTACCAGGGTCCTGCCCTGAGTTCCTGCCTTAGCTTCTCTTGATGGTGAGTATAAGCCAAATAAGCTCTCCCTTCCCCAAGTTGGTTTTGGTCAGTGTTATTACCATGGCAAAAGGAATTAACTAGAACAGAGGTCAAAGGACAATTTTGTGGAATTGGTTCTTGGTTCTCTTCATGTACTGTTATGTGGGTTCTGGGGATCGAACTCATGCTGCCAGTCTTGCACAGCGAGGTCCTTACCCTGTCAGCCGTCTTACCCACTCTGTGCTTCTGTCTTGGGTGGCAGTGGCCAAGCTATAGTGTAGCAGAGAGTTTAGCTGTTCTTTAGACACTGCAGGGAATAGATTGTTTAACACTGGTCCTTCCATGAAGACGTCATTAAAATAGTCTTTAAATTTGGCTTGGGGTCCAGTAGAGTTAGATACCTGAATGTATGGAATTTCACTAGAATGGACATTTTCATTTGCAGGACAGAAAACCTCATTAGTATAAGTTAGAAATTATGATCCACTGAGAACAATCTGGAGCTCTTTTTTATCTTTAGTCTCCAGAATTGAAACTTGGCTTATTCAGTACCCTTTATCTAGGCTGCTTACTCAAAGAAGGGAAAGAAGTTAGGCCAGAAGTCCACCTTGTAAGCTGGGATAGCTTTAGCATTGTTGGTATTGACCTGGAGAGAGAAGAGTATGAGGAAAGCATTAGCAGTTGTAGAAAGTCAGCATGTTCAGTGTGCCACTTGGCTTCCTTTGGGGCATGTGTTTGAGCTGGGAGCAGCTCAAACTCATAGCAATACCTGTTGCTGGCTGTGGGGGCACTTTTTCTCTAAGTCTTTTGCAAAATCTTTTCTTCATTTTGGGGAGAGAACCTCACTACATAGCCTAGGGTGGCCTTGAAGATCTGACATTCCTGTCTCTTAGGTGATAACTGGTATGCACCACCAAACTAGCTCTTTATGGGATTTTAAGAATCATTTTAAGTAATCATTAAGATTACTCTGGAAATTTATGTTTGAAATCTTAAGTATTTCTATATTTTTGTAGAGCTGGTTTTTTTTTTTTTCCCCAACAAACCTGATTTCTCTTCTTAGAATTGTGGAGTTTTGTGTACTAGGCATTATACGATATTGAGGGTGATGGGTAAACCTCATTCAGTCCCTGAGCCAAGGCTGTTAATGGGTTTCACTGTGACACTCACCTGTCGCCCATGGGTGAGACTTAGAGATGAATTAGACTATTGATCATTTTATTTATGAATAATAGAAATAATAAATCACTCATTATGTTCATGATCTTACATATTCAGTTAGATAAGAGCCTCTGGGTGTCTGCTTTGGATTGTATGCAAGGGATTTAGAAATGTAACATTCATTTCAGGGTCCTAAGGAGCCCAAGATCTAGCTAAGGTGAAAAACATGTAATAAATGGGACCGGGAAGTTAGCCCAGTCAGTAAAATACTTGCCTTGTGAGCATGAAGACCTGAGTTTGGGCCCCAGAACCCATGTAAAAATCTGGGTGTGCTGACAGTGCTTGCAGTTCCAGCACAAGGCCAGGAGGATCTTTGAGGCTTGCTGACCAACCCGTCTAGCCCAACTGGTGAGCTCCAGGCCAATGGGAGACCCTCTCTCAAGGGAGATGGACTGTGTTCCTGAGAATGACATTCAAGATTGTTCTCTGGTTTCCAGAGATGCAGACGAGTGCACGCACACACACACACAGGATACAACATTAAAAAGAAAATGTGTAATTAAGATCATTTGTGTGTGACAGATTGCCTTTTAAATTTTATGGGTATGAGTGTTTTACTTGCATGTATACATGTATGCAAACCCACAAAGGCCGGAAGAGGGTGTTGGATCCCCTGGACCTGGAGTTACAGACAGCTATTATCTGCCATGTAGGTGCTGGGAACTGAACCTGGGTCCTCTGCAAGAGCTGCCATTGCTCTTCACCCTGAGCTATCTCCAGAGACATATTATGTAGAGAGGCAGCATAGGTATACACTGGAGGACTCAACGTGAGGCACTCCTAACCCTGCCAAGGGAAGGGCGTGCAACAGGCAAGACCTAAGGAGGAGGGACTCCTCGAACAGTCACATAATTTACAAAGAGGCAATTTTGGAGTTGCAGGCAAGTACAAGTAAAAGGCGCTGAGTGGCTAGGCTCTGGTGTTTAGACACTCTACCCTGAATGCGATTTTAAATTATTCTTGAATAATTTAACATTGGTAAGTCAGTTTGATCAGGTTGATACTTCATTTTTTATTTATTTTCATTTTTTTTTGTGTGTATGAGTATTTTGTGTGCATGAGTGTAAATGGATCACATAAGTACAGTGCCTGCACAGGTCAGAAGAAGGACTCAGAGCTCCTGGATCTGGAGTTAAGGGCATTTCTTGGCCACCAAATGGGTGCTGGGAACCAAACCTCAGTCCTCTGCAAGAACAGCCAGTGCATTTAACTGCTGACTTCTCTCCAACCAGGATACTTCATTTTTAAAATTAATTAATTAATCAATCAATCATTTATTTTTAGACAGAGTCTCCCTATGTAGCTCTGGCTGGCCTGGAACTTGGAGAGGTGTACCTGCCTCTGCCTCCTGAGTGCTGGGATTAAGTCTATTTTGGTTTTAGATAGATGTTACATTCACACCGTTCTATAGTGAAGAAAAATTTGGGAGTAAAGTTTTGATTCACTTAATAATCTTCCCATCGGACAACCATTGCATGTGTTGTTGATGTTTTTTCCTGGAGGTATGGTCTCTAATATGAGCAACATCAACAACAAGTACATCTGTGAGTCTGTAGTCACTCCTACTTAACCTTTTTTCACACATATCATAATGTCACGTTCACAACTGGGCACTTTGCTTTTCTCCTGTCTTGGTGACATCTCTCCCTGCCATCATATTAAAAGCTTCCTCTTAGCTAAGTGTGGTGACATACACCTTTATTTTTTTCTCTCTCTCTTCTTTTGTTCCCTTTAATTTTATATTATTCCAAAATATGCATATATATACTCCACACATAAATCAAAATTACAAAATCTGAAAATAAACTATAGGTTAATTCCAAAACACATGTAGGGATTCACATTTTAACAGTAAGTTGCATGCAGGTAAAAAGAAGTATAACTTTACATTCTTTTTTTTTTTAGAATATGAATACATATCTTCCACCCATATATGGTAATTACAATGTGTGAATACAAGTGGTAGGTCAATTCTAGAGCCCATTAAGAGATTCACATTATAATAGCACAGTTGCTGTCAGATACAATGAAATATAATAATAAAGTTGCTCAGTTTGCCTGCCAACTAGGGATTTGGTGTTAGCATCCACAAATAAGGGAAACCATTTGCCTTTTCCCCTGGGACTGTGTTACTTCACTTAGCAAAATGGCTTCGAGTTCCATCCATTTACCTACAAAGTTCATGATGTCATCTTTCTTAACCACTGCATAGAACTCCATTATGTAGATGTACCACATTTTTGTTATCAGTTGAGGGGCATTTGGGTTGGTTCCAGCTCTTTGCTATTGCAAAGAGAGCTGCAATAAACAAAGCTGTGCATGTATCTTTGCAGTAGGATGAGTCTTGTGGGTATATACCCAGGAGTGGTATGGCTGGGTCAGGTGGTAGGCTCGTTTTGAGTCTTTTAAGGGTTACCCACACTGCTTTCCACAGTGGTTGTACCAGTTTACATTCCCACCAGCAGTGGATGAGTGTTCCCATTTTCCCACAACCTCTTCAGCATTTGGTGTCTTTTGTTTTCTTGATCTTGGCCACTCTTATTGGAGTGAGTTGATACCTTAGTGTGGTTTTAATTTGCATTTCCTTAATTATTAATGATGTTGAACACTTTTTAATGTTTCTCAGCTATCTTTACTTCCTTACTGGTGAAGTCTCTGTTCAGCTCTTTACTCCATCTTTTGAGTAGGTCATCTTCTTTGTTGTTTTTTTTTAAGTATTTTATATATTCTGGATGTTAATGCTCTGTCAGATGTATCAGTGGTGAAGGTTTCCTCCCACTCTGTTGTTTTTTTCTTCACTTCCTTGATTGTTTCTTTAGCTTTACAAAAGCTTTTGAGTTTGATGAGGTCCTACTTGTCAGCTGTTGTTCTTATTTCCTGTGCAGCTGCTGTTTGATTTAGAAAGTCTTTTCCTATGCCTATGTCTTGTAGGTTGCTGCAGACTTTTTCTTCTATAACCTTCAGAGTTTCAGGTTTCAGGTTGAGATCTTTGATCCACTTGGAGTTGATTTTTATACAGGGTGTGAGGTAGGGGTTTAATTTTGTTCTTCTACAAATGGTGATCCAGTTTTGCCAACACCATTTGCTGAAGATGCTATCTTTCCTCCATTGAGCTCTTTTGGCCCCTTTGTCAAATATGAGGTGGCTGAAGTTATGTGAGCTCAAGTCTGGATCTTCAATTTTGTTCCATTGGTCAATGGGTCTGTTTTATTTTTATTTTTATTTTTATTTTTGCTAGTACCAATCTGTCTTTATGACTATAGCCCTGTAATATAGCTTGAAGTCTGGTAATGTAATCCCTCCTGTATTGCACTTTTCGTTCAGGGTTGCTTTAGCTATTCGGGGTCTTTTGTTTTTCCATATGAATTTAAGGATTTTTTTCCAAGTCTGTGAAAAAGCACATGGGGGTTTTGATTGGGATTGCATTGAATCTGTATATTAATTTGGATAGAATGGACATTTTTACTATATTAATTTTTCCAATCCATGAGCATGTGAGGACTTTCCATCTTTTGATGTCATTTTCAATCCCCTTCTTCAGGGTTTAAAATTTTTTGTTGTAGAGTTCTTCGGTGTCTTTGGTTAGGTTTATATCCAGGTATTTTATTTTTTTGAGGTTATTGTGATTGGGAAGGTCTCCTTATATTCCTTCTCCAGTTGCTTATTGTTAATCTAGAAAAATCAGTAGCCTTTCGTAAAGAAAGGCTTTCGTAAATCTTTACGAAAGGCTACTGATTTTTCTAGATTTATTTTCTATCCTGCCACTTTCCTGAAACTTTTAATCATTCCTAGGAGTTTTCTGGTGGAGTTTTTAGCATCCCTTAGGTAAACTATCATATCATCTGCAAAAAGGGATAGTTTTACTTCCTCTTTTCAAATTAGTACTCCTTTAGCCGGGCGTGGTGGCGCACACCTTTAATCCTAGCACTTGGGAGGCAGAGACAGGAGGATCTTTGTGAGTTCAAGGCCAGCCTGGTCTACAGAGTGAGTTCCAGGACAGCTGGAGCTACAGGGAGGCCCTGTCTTGAAAAGACAAAAAAAAAAATTAGTACTCCTTTAATTTTGCTTCCTTGCCTTATTGCCCTAGCAAGTGTTTCAAGCACTATATTGAAGAGAAGTAGCAATAGTGGACAGCTTTGCCATGTTCCTGCCTTTAAGGGGAATACTTCCAACTTTTCTCCATTTAGGATGATGTTGGCTGTGGGTGTCTTATATATGGCTTTGATTACATTGAAGAATGATCCCTCCACTCCACTTCCCTCTAGGACTTTAAGCATGAAGGGATGCTGGATTGTGTCGAAAGCTTTTTCTGCATTGATTGAGATGATCGTGTGGTTTTTGTCTTTCAGTCCATTTATGTGTTTTATGATATTTATTGATTTATGTATGTTGAACCATCCCTGCATCTCTGGTATGAATCCAACTTGGTCATGATGGATGATCTTTTTGATGTGGGTCTGTATGCGATTTGCAAGTATTTTGTTGAGAATTTTTGCATCCACATTCATTAATGATATGGGTCTATAGTTTTCTTTCTTGTTTGTGTCTTTGCCTGGTTTTGGTATTAGAGTGATGCTAGCTTCATAGAAGGAATTTGTGATATTTCCCTCTGTTTGTATCCTTCTGAAAAGTTTGAGTAGTAATGGTTGTAAGACCTCTTTAAATGTTTTATAGAATTCTGCTGTGAAACCATCTGGGCCTGGGCTTTTTTTAGTTGGGAGGTTTTTTTACTACATCTTCCATTTCCTCACGTATTATGGGTCTGTTTAAGCTGTCAATCTCTTCTTGGTTAAGCTTTGGTGAATCTCAGGATTTCAGATATTCATCCATTTCTCTTAGGTTTTCAAATTTAGTAGAGTATAGGTTTTTGAAGTATTCTCATATGATTGTCTGGTCTTTTATCTGTTGTGATGTTTCACTGATTTCTGCTCTGATTTTTGTTATTTCTTCCTGTCTGTTGGGTTTAGGGTTCATTTATTGTTGTCTCTCAAGTGTTTTTAGCTGCAGTGTTAGATCATTATTTGTTCTCTTTCTGTTTTTATTAATGTGAGTGAGCACTTAGGGCTATAAATTTTCCTCTTAGGACTAACTTTAATGTATCCCACAAGTTTTGTTGTGTTGTATTGTCATTTTCGTTTTATTCCAGGAATACTTTTATTTCATTCTTTCTTCCCTGACCCATTCATTCAGGATTGTGTTGTTTGGTTTCCATGTGTTCTTCTAGTTAGTAGGGATTATCCTGCTGTTAATATTGAGCTTTATTGCACTGTGGTCTGATAGAATGCATGGAATAATTTCAATCCTTTTGTATTTGTTGACATTTCTTTTGTGTCCTAGTATGTGGTTGATTTTGGAGAATGTTCTGTGGGTCGCTGAGTAGAAAGTATATTCTCTGGTGTTTGGGTGAAATATTCTGTAGATACCTGTGAGGTCCATTTCGTGTATTGTATTGTTCAGTTATAATGTATCTCTGTTTATTTTTTGTCCAGTTGACCTATCAAGGGACTCAGTGGGGTATTGAAGTCCCCCAGTATTAGTGTGCTAGGATTAATCTGTGTCTTGAAGTCCTGAAGGATTGTGTTTGTAAAGTTCGGTGCACCAGAGTTTGGTGCATAAACATTTAAGATTGTGAAATCTTCCTGGTTAATTATTTCGTTGATAAGGATATAATGGACCTCTTTGTCTTTTCTGATTAATTTTACTCTGAGGTCTGTTTTGTCTGATATTAGAATAGCCACTCCTGCTTGCTTTTTGGTACCATTTGCTTGGAATACTTTTATCTATCCTTTCACTCTAAGGTTCTGTCTGTCCTTGAGGGTGAGATGGGTTTCTTGTAGGCAGCATATAGATGGATTCTGTTTCCTAGTCCATTCTCCCAGTTTATGTCTTTTGATTGGGGAGTTTAGACCATTAATATTTAAGGTTATTATTGAGAGATGTGTGTTGTTTCCTTTCAACTTATTTTTCATTTGCATTCTTGGTCTAGGTATTTATTTACTCTGTTATGCTTTTGGTAATTTCTCTCTTGGGTTGCTTAAGGATTGTTGCTCCTTTCCTCTGTTCTTTGAATCACTTTGAGTATTTTCTAAAGCGTTGGTTTTTTTGACATGCGTTCTTTCATTTTTTTTTTTTATGTCATGAAAGATTTTTCTTTCTCCTTCAACTATGATTGACATTTTTTTCTGGGCATCGTAATCTGGGTTGGCATCTAAAGTCATTTAGCACTGGGAATACTTTGATTCTTGTTCTTCTGGCTTTCATAATTTGCACTGAGAAGTCAGTTGTGATTCTGATGGGTTTCCCCTTATATGTAACTTGTTGTTTTTCTCTTGTGGCTTTCAGTATTTTGTCCTTGTTTTGAGCATCTAGTGTTTTAACTATGATATGGTGTGGGGAATTTCTTTTCTAGTCTTGTCTATTTGGTGTTCTATGTGCTTCTTGTATTTGTATGGGTTGTCTTTTTTCAGTTTGGGGAAATTTTCTTCTATTCTGTTGAAGCTCTGATCAATACTGTTCTCTTGGAATTCTTCTCCTTCCTCTAACCCTATGATTCAGAGGTTTGGTCTTTTCATAATGTCCCACATTTCCTGGTTTTTCCAGTCTTGTGGTTTTTTTTTTTTAATTTTTCATAATCTTTACTTGAGCTTTCTAGCTGCACTGTGTTATTCTATAGGTCTGATATTCTTTTTTCTGCTTCACCCATTCTCCTTCTGAGGCTTTTTCCCATCTTTTCCTGCTGATTGGATGAATGTTCAATTTCCTTTTTCATTTCATCCTGTGATTGCTTCAGTATTTCCACTTCCTATTGGAACTTTTCATTCTCTTCTTGTAGCTACTTGCTTCGCTGGTCAGTTTCTTTTTTCCTTTCAGCCTGAGATCTTTTCAGTGTTTCCACTTCCTTCCAGAGTTTGCATCCCAGACCCCACCTGGCCACTGAATATGTGCGCCACTGTCTGTCCCTCTATCCATGCACACAGTTCTCTCTGGTTCTATCCGTGGGTGGCAGATGCCCTGGGTGGGCAGCAAGCCTGCACGCTAGACCACCTGGCCACCCAGTTGACATACACTTTTAATCCCTGCACTTGGGAGGCAGAGGCAGGCAGATCTTGTTGGTAGGATGGAGGCCAGCCTGGGATAGTCTATATAGCAAGTCGTAGGACAGATGGGTGTACGTAGTAAGACCTTGTCTCCCCACCCCACAAAAGGCTTTTTCTTATTCTTATTTTTCTTTTCTTTTGTATACCATATTTAATATTTTCTAGATGGCCTATGATTTGCTTAAACACCCTAATGTTAATGAATATTTAGGTTGTTCCCAGCCTTTTTCTTTAGATTTATTTTTAATTTTGTGTCTACGTGTGTGTGCGTGTATGTGTGTGTGTGTGTGTGTGTGTCTGTGTGTGTGTGTATCTGTGTCTATATGACTGTGTCTGTGTCTGTGTGAGTATATGATATGTGTGCAGATGCATGAAGAGTTAAGAGAGGGAATCTGATCTCCTGGACCTGGAGTTACAGGTAGTTGTGAGACACCTGATCCAGGTGCTGGGAACTGAACTTAGGTTCAGTTCTTCTTGTGGAAGAAGAAGCAAATGTTCTTAACTGCTGAGCCATCTCTCCAGCCTTCATTTCTTATGTATGTGTGTGTGTGTGTGTGTGTGTGTGTGTGTGTGTGAGACAGAGCTGTGATAAATTTTGTTGGGTACAGAACACTGACATTTTCAGAAACTCATCAGGGACTTAAGTATTTGTGAAGTGATTGAATAGACAGACCACCAAGGAGGCTACTGCAGTGGAAGAGAGCTATTGGGAGGTAGAGGTAGGAGAGAACCAGTATGGCTGGGTCACCTATGGGTGATGGGATTTGGGTACTGAGGTAGTCAAGGTTTATGTCTTGGAATAGGAGTGATATGCTGGACAAATATTACACGTGTTATCAGATGACAATAATGCTATTAGGATTGGGGAAGAGATGCACATAATTGAAGATATCATTAGCAGAGAGAGTCTGTAGTAGTGGAAAATTGGGTCATTAGTCTTTGAGTTCCCAAGAGTTACTCTAACTCTTCCACTCTTACTGCTAACTACATTCTTTCTCTTCCATACCTAATTATCTTTTTGACTTCTTCTCCGTCTTCATTGATTTGAACTCTTTATAGATCAGAAACTTAACAGTTCACAAGGTATTGAGAGGACTGTCAACTGGATTTTTATTTGTGTGATTTTAAAGGTTGACATTGTGTCTGCAGAGAATATTCTGACAGATGGTGTGCCTGAGAACCTGTTTTAATTGAGATAAAATTCATATACCATACCATTCACTCTTTAAAAGTGTACAGTCCAGTGATTTTTTTTAGTGAAGTCAAAACTAGTATTACTAATTTGAGAACAGTTCAGCATCTCCAAAAGAAACCCCATACCCATTAAACAGGCATTTCCCATATCATCCTTCCAAGAACCCTGGTTACCATAAATCTACTTTGTATTTCTTGGGATTTTTCCTGTTTTGAATAATTTATTTATTTTTACATGTGTGTGTGTGTGTGTGTGTGTGTGTGTGTGTGTGTGTGTGTACGTTTATGGGTGCACATGCACATGTATACAAGGACATGTGGGGCCTGAGGCTGATGTTGGGAGTCATCCTCAATGGCTCTTCTGGTTATTCATTGAGGCAGAGTCTCTCCCACACGGCTGGTCTCTCTAGCAGGAATGCTCTGGGGAATCTCATCTCCACCTTCTGAGGTGAGCCCCTGCCCACCTGGCATTTATGTGGGTCCCTGGGATCCTAACTCCAGTCCTCACACTTGCATGGTAAGCGCTTTAACCACTCTCCAGCCCCCTAACTATATTCTATGACTGGATTCCTAGGTGGCCTTTCTGGGAATGGATTGTTTCACTTAGAGTCATGTGTTCAGGACTCATCACTGATTTACTTTGTTCTTTTTATGGCTGATCAGTGTGCCGTTTTGGGGGGTATACCATATTTTGTTACAGGTTCATCAGCTGATGGACGTTAAAGTTGTTTCCACTTCTTTGTTATAAATAATGCTGCTATGTGAATTTTTTTTTTTTTTTTGGTCTTTTTAACACAGGGTTTCCCCATTCCCCAGCTGGCCTGGAACTCACTGTGTAGACCAGGCTGGCCTGGAACTCACAGAGATCTGCCTGCCTCTGTCTCCCAAGTGCTGGGATTAAAGGTGTACCCCACCAAGCCTGGCCGTGAATGTTTTTATTTAATGATTTACTTATTTTTATCTGTAGAAGTGTTTTGACTGCTAGTATATTTACTGGTTTGTGTGTAGTACCCAGGAAGACCAGAAGAGGGTGATAGAGTCTCCGTGTAGGTGCAGGTCCTCACTATGTAGACTAGGCTGGCCTTGAACTCACAGAGATCCACCTGCCTCTGTCTCCCGAGGGCTGGGATTAAAGGTGTGCACCACCACACTCAGCATGAATTTTTTTTTGGACAAGGCTCTGTGTGGACATGCACTTCATTCCCTTGGATAAAGACCTGGTAGTAAAATGACAAGGCTTTGGGGTAGCTCTTTGTTTCATTTCTGAGGAATTGTATTCTGAGTGGCTGCATTGGTTCGTATTCCTACCAGCAGGGTAGGAGGCTTCCAGTCTCTCTTCATCTTCACTAACACTTGTCATGGTCTCTTGTAACCACTCTGGTGGATCTGAAGAGCTCTCACTGGAGGTGTGAACTGCATTTCTGTAATGCCCTCCAGTTATGAGCAGGGACCAGCACTTAAAACATTATTTTAAACCATGAGTGCATGTGTGTGTGTGCACATGTGTACAGGAACCAGTCGAGGCCAGAAAAGGCTTTCGTTAAGTCTCCAGACTTGAGTGCTGGGAACTGAACCCAAATCCTGTGGAAGCGCAGCCAAGTGCTCTTCACTGCTGAGCCATGTCTCCAGCCCTAGGCCCGCACTTGGTAACTGACAGTTCTCTGTGCATCCGCAGATCCTGTGTTCATTCCTGGAAGTTGTGAGCAGTCTTGCCCCTCTTGCTGTTTAGAGTTCATATGGGGAGGTAGATTGGAAAAAATAATTGTAGTGCTTTAAAAATTCAAAAGAAATGGGAGTTTGTCAAAGAAAATATATAAAGAAAAATTCAACATTTTGTATGCATATATATATGCAATATATATATATATATATTGGTGTGCTTGCCTGTAGTTGTGCATGTGGAGGCCAGAAGTTGATTGACTTAGTCACCTTTCACCTTGTTTTTTTGAGACAGGGTCTTTCACTGTACCCAGAGATTGCCATTTTGGCTAGACTGGCTGGCCAGTGAGGCTCCAGAATCCTCCTGACTCTGACCTTCAGTGCTGGGGTTAAAGACCCATGCCACCCCAACCTCCCGACTTTCATACGGGTTCTGGGGATCTGAACTCAGGTCCTTGTGCTCATGTGGCAAGCACTTTACCCACTGAGCCATCTCCCAGTCCCTGATTTTACTAGTTTCTCACAGATTTCTGTGGTGGGGGTTTTAAGCCCTGGGTATACTGGGGACTTCACAGCTCACCTGGGTACACTTTGATTTTGATGAATGATTCCTGTGTTTCTGTCTTTGCAGATGGTCTCCATCCCTGCTGGAGTATTCACAATGGGTACTGATGAGCCCCAGATCAAGCAGGATGGGGAAGGCCCTGCGAGAAGAGTTGCTATTGATGCCTTTTACATGGATGCGTATGAAGTCAGTAATGCAGAATTTGAGAAGTTTGTGAACTCAACCGGCTATTTGACAGAGGTAACGGGACTGGGAATAGGAGAGAGAACTTTATCTTTTCCAGAACTTGAAGAAGGATTTAGTAACAGTGATCAGTGACCCCTTTTACTTCGTGCCCAGCACTGTGATAAGCACATTAATGGATATTTATTTCATCTAATTTCTCATAGCAGCCTTGTGAGGCATCAACCTGAGGGTTAGAAAAATGTTTCATCCTAATCACAGAGCTGGTGCTGGTGTTAATCTAGCATGAACAGTATGACCCCCAGAACTAGTGTTCCTAACCTTTGTGCTACACTGCGCTATTGCTTGAATCCACCAGAGAGGCCATTGCCCTCCAAAACTTTTAGGAGCACAGATGACATGTAAAGTAAATCCATTCTTACTCTCAGGAAGGTGTAGTCTGGTTGTCCCAGAAGCATCCCTTATTTCATAAGTGAGAGCTGCTGAAGCACATTTTTATTTTTATTTTTATTTTATTTTATTTTATTTATTTATTTATTTATTTATTTTGTTTGTTTGTTTTTCGAGACAGGGTTTCCTTGTAACCCAAGCTGGCCTGGAACTCGCTCTGTAGACCAGGCTGGCCTTGAACTCACAAAGATCCACCTGCCTCTGCCTCCCAAGTGCTAGGATTAAAGGCGTGCGCCACCACGCCCGGCTACAGCTTTGCATTTTAAAAAAATATTAATAGTTTTAACACTTGGGAGGCAGAAGCAGGGAGATCTCCGTGAGATTGAGGCTGGCCTGTTTATGTAGCAAGTGCCAGGCCAGCTGGGGCTACAGGGAGACCCTGTCTCAAAAAAGACCCAAAAAACAAACAAATAATAGTTTCATTAATTTTTGAGAATTTTATACATGCATAAAGTTTCGTTTCCTTCCTTCCTTCCTTCCTTCCTTCCTTCCTTCCTTCCTTCCTTCCTTCCTTTCTTTCTTTCTTTCTTTCTTTCTTTCTTTCTTTTTTGTCTTATTGAGACAGGGTCTCCCTTTAGTCCTAGCTGGCCTGGAGCTCATAATGTAGACTAGGTGGGCCTTGAACTCACAAAGATCTGCCTGCCTCTGCCTCCCAAGTGCTAGGATTAAAGGCGTGTACCACCACACCCAGCAAGTTTTATTTCTTAAATCATGTGTGCATGTACATATATGACTGCAGTGTCCATGGCAGCCAGAAGAGGGTGTCAGACTCCATGTTCTTAACCCTTGAACCCCCTCTAGCCCCTCAGCCTTTCATTTTTGTGGCTTTAGTCTAACGCTTTGACAACTCACAAAATCTTTTTTGGCAGATTTAGGCCTTTTCGTAAATGTTACTGAATCACAGTGTGAGGGTCTGCAAGAGAATGCTTGATCCAAGTGGGGAGGTGGAGAGGTTTTCTAGTTTGTGGATGTTTCTGTGAGAATCTCACACATACTTGTTCTGGAAATCCTGTCCCATTTTCTCTCACCAAAAACCTTTACCCTTTTCTCATTTTGTGAAATCCTTACTTTTTTTTTTATTTTTGGCACCAAATAGCTTTTTTTAAAAATTTATTTATTTAAAAAATTCATTCAGGCGTGAATGCCAAAAGCAAAACAACATTCGGCTTGGTTTTGCACTGTCACGTTTCTCTGGAGTTTCTTAAAATATACCAAGTAGTTGTAAATCTTGTTTATAAGTGTTTGTAGTAAGCAAAAGTCTGGTGGTTTTTTTCATAGCTATTTTCAGCTCAATTTCATCTGAAGTCTATTTAAGTTGGAGTGTTAATGTGTGTGAATGTGTGTATATGTGTATGCAGGTGTGCTTACCCATTTGGGTGTACATGGGGCCAGAAGTTGACATTAGGATGTCTTTTTCAGTTGCTTCTATGCTTTATTATTTAAAACAGTATTTTTACCGTGTCTGTGTATGTGTGTGTATATGTGTGTGTGTGTAGGGGTGCTAATTTGCTAATGTATTTGTGGATGCCCACAGGGGCCAGAAGAGGGCATTGGATCCCTGGAGCTGGAGTCACAGGTGGTTATAAGCAACCTGATAGTCCACTTTATCTTTTGAGAGGGTCTGTCTCTGAAGTTGGAGATTGTACTTTTGGCTGGATTGGCTGACCAGTGAGCTTGGGCTCCGAGCCGCACCCCTCGCTAAGCGCTGATGTGGGTAGCCACACCTGGTTTGGGGCCTGCATGCTGGGGATCTGAACTCAGGTCCTCACGCTTGTGCAGCGAACCCTTTAACCACTGAACCATGTCTCTGACCCTCGAAGGAGAGCTCTACGGAAGGAGATTTTTATAGACCAGGGTTCTCCTTCAAGATTAATTAGGAGAAGCGGAATGGAGGGTATTCAAGAACATGGATGGGGGGATCTTGCAACTCCATATTTAGTGTCTCTATCTTCACTTACATGGCAGACAGCAAGCCACGATAATAGTGCATATAGGGTTGTCAGCCAGGGAGAGTCAGACAGACATTGCTAATCGTGCTGTCGCTGCAGTGCTATTGCCTTCACCCCCACCTTGAAATGTGAGACCTGACTGCATCTTACTTAACGTATTAGTAAGGTGCATACACACCACGTGTTCTGGTTACCTCTGTTGCTGTGATAAAACACTGACCAAAGCCACCCCGGGGGAGGGAAACATTTGGTTTACGTGTCCCAATTACAGTTCCTCCTTGAGGGAAGTCAGGGCAGGAGCTTAGAACAGAAACCTGGAGGCAAGGAAGCAAGGGCCGTGGAGGAATGCTGCTTACTGGCTTGCTCCTCTGGCCTGGGCTTACTCCACTTTCTTGAGTAGCCCAGGACTACCTGCCCAGGGATGGTACCATCCACAGTGGGCTGGGCCCTCCCACATCATCAGTGACAAAGAAAATACCTCATAGACATGGCTGCAGGCCAGTCCCATAGAGGAAATTCCCTAACTCAGGGTCCTCTTCCAGGTGTGTCAAGTTAATAGCCAGTGCCTTCCAAGACACCAGGATGCACAAATTTGTTTTATTATTATTTTAAGTAGTTGTTTTTTAGTCTTAGTCTGTTGATTTTATTTTATTCATTTAAATGCTTCTCTTAGAGAAGGAGGTTTCCGAATCACAATGCCAAAGGGATTTAGGGCACAAAATACTTTAGGACCCCTGCCTCCGACACAGTGGATCGTGTGTTAGTGGTGTTTCACAGACTCCCTCCCTCCCCCACCTTTCCAGCTTTTGTGTGTGTCTTCCTCCTTCTTGCCATGTCCTAGCCCTGCTGCCCCTATTTCTGTCCCTTGAATGGAGACAGTCTTCCCGTCTTTGTAGCTTTGAGGGTATTTTTCTTATGGCTGGGACCCACAGCTCCCTTGTAGTCCCTTTCCTGTGGCCCACTCCTTCAGCCATTTCAGCTCAGGTGTCTCTCTCAAGGAGCCTTCTGCTCACTCTGCCAGAGAAGATTGTGGGGTGAAATGAAGTGGTACTGTTTTTGCCTGTGTTGTCTCATTTAAGCACCCTTAAGGCACAGATGGCCCCTCCCTGAGGATCTATAGGGAATTAACAGTTGCTCGGGGAGAAAGAGCCATTTTCTTGCTGAAGTTTCTATACATAATCCTAATGAAACTCACTGGGACACAGAGAGAGAGAGAGAGAGAGAGAGACAGAGAGAGAGACAGAGACAGAGACAGAGAGACAGACACACACACAGAGATGCACAAGGAGAGCTAGGTGGGAAGAGGAAGGGGATAAGTGAAAGTGGAAAACATTTAGGGGCTCTCAGAGTGATGGCTCAGAACTGAAGAGTACTGGCTGCTCTTGCAGAGGACCTGGGTTCAGTTCCCAGCACCCACACAGCAGCTAACAAGTGTCCTTAACTCCAGTTCCAAGGAATCTGACACGGGTGCACTTATACACATGCAGGCAATACATGCATACACATAAAATAAAAAATAAAACCTTTAAAAAATTAAAAAGATAGAAAAACCAGGCATGGTGGCATATGCCTTTAGTCCAAGCACTTGGGAGGAAGACGCAGGCAGATCTCTGTAAGATTGAAGCCAGCCTGATTTACATAGCTAGTTCCAGGCCAGTTGAGGCTACAGGGACACCCTGTCTCAAAAAAAAAAAAAAAAAAACAAATAAATAAAAAAGACAAGAAAGGGGCTGGAGAGATGGCCTAATGGTTAAAAGCGCCGACAGCTCTTGCAGAGGACCCAGGTTTGATCCACAGCACCCACATGGTGGCTGAGAACCGTCTGTAACTCCAATTCCAGGAGAACTCCAGTTCCAGGGGAATCCGACACCCTCTTCTGACCTCCATGGCATTGCGCAACACGGGTGCATAAACCTACATGCAGACAGTACATTTATACACATAAATAAAAATAAAATAAAATAAATTAAAAAAAAGACAAGAAGGATCATACTTATATAATTGACTAAGCTCTAAACCAGGCATGTGTTAAGTTTTGATATGTGTCTGTGGAGGGAATAAGGTGGTTTGAGTTTTTAGGCATGGTGGTGTTACTAGGAACAGAGGAATACTATCAGGGGTAAAGAAAAGCTTTATCTCCACTCAGGAAAAGGGGCTGGAGGGGCTGATGGCTCTTGTGAGGCCTAGTATACAGGGATCCAGCACTCAGTTAATGTCACCTAGTGAGGACAGTCCAGGCTGGAAGGAAGAGTTTGAGGGGCATAACAAGTACTGGTTGTAGTTGATTTGAGGGGACTGAAATAGTCTGTCCAGGAGTCAGGCAGTGTGTTTCTCTTGAGCCCGCTGTGTCAGAACCACCAGATTTAACATGGGCAGGGTTTTTGGCCTCCTTCCAGCCCTCTTAATTAGAATCTCTGGGGTTGGAAGAGCAGCAGTCTGAGTTTTAACAAGCTGGATTTGGGATCTCAGCTGTACAAGCTGAGGAGCTACTGGCCTGGTACAAGAAGGTCAGAAAGCCAGGCATGGAGCTCTGAGAAGCAGTAGTGTCTGGGGACCAGGGGTTTCCGGGGATGAGTAAGACCAGTCAGAAATCTAGGAGGGAAACTAGATGCTAAAGAACAGAGGATCCCATTTGCAGGCCAGATATCCATGAAGATTTGAGATACTAATGTTATATAAGGTTATTAAAATACAGAGTACATCTGATGTTTGCACTGGTCACACAGACTGTGTCAGAGTATCTGCAAGCAGTGGCATTTTATTCTTTTAGGTAGAGTAGGATGAAGGACAGTGCTTTTTTATGTAATCTTACATGTAGAGAACTGTATCAGTTCTGAATGTCATTTGTAATATTGGGGGAATGTGTTTCCTTTCATAGGACAGTCATGTTTTCAAAAGCTAACCTCTGGGGTTAGATGACTCAGAGGTTAAGAGCACCGACTGCTCTTGCAGAGGATCCGGGTTCGATTTCCAGATTCCCAGCACCCACATGGCAGCTAAGAACCGTCTTTAACTCCAGTTTCAGGGGAATCCAACACCCTCTTCTGACCTCCGTGGCAATGCATGACACGGGTACACCAACCTACGTGCAGACAGTACGCTCATACACATAAAAAATAATAAATTTTAGCTGGGTGCGGTGGTGCACGTCTTTAATCCTAGCACTTGGGAGGAAGAGGCAGGCGGATCTCTGTGAGTTCAAGGTCAGCCTGGTCTACAGAGTGCGTTCTAGGACAGCTGGGGCTACAGGGAGACCCTGTCTCGAAAAGACGAGAAAAAAAAAAAGCTAACCTCTCTTCCAGCCTGTAGTCTTTTTGGATAATCAAGTTCTACGTGAAATAGTCTTTGTGAGTGACATTAACTTGTTTGAACAGTAAACCAGGGGCTTTAAAGTCATCTCTGATCCTCTGGAAGTCATAGGAAAAATCCCAAGTTCATGCGGACAGAAAACCTTGTTAGCAGCATGCGAAGAACTGGCACACAGGAAGCTCACTGCTCTGACCTTTTCTCCGTTTTTGTTTTCACCGTCTACAGGCTGAGAAGTTTGGTGACTCCTTTGTATTTGAAGGCATGTTGAGTGAGCAAGTGAAGACTCACATCCACCAGGCAGTAAGTAATGTTTAAGCGGGTTCTCGGCCTTGGAAAAGGTTTCAATGAAAAATCCAAAGTATGCATGCCACCCTCTAGTGCCTACCCAGTCTCCCCCTGTAGATTTGCCCAGAGTCACACGTGCATGGGACCACGTACCTTGTCTGGATGAAAATGCACAAGGCCACAATGGTGTCTGAGGAAGCTTCCGGTCTGCTTTCAGCTTCTGCCTTTGCCTTAGACTGACACATGGGATTCTAAGTGAAGCTCAGCTGGGCTCTATATTCTCTGGGACTGTTTTATTTGTAGCCAGTCTTCAGATGAAGGGGTGAATGTGAGTGTATCAGAATTTCTGCTTCCAAAGTCTTGATCCTAGCAGGGGCTGGTGTGAAACTGGAGCCTCCTTATTTATTTATTTATTTATTTATTTATTTATTTATTTATCTATCTATCTATCTATCTATCTATCTATCTATCTATCTATTTATTTATTTTGGTCTTTTCGAGACAGGGTCCCCCTGTAGCCCCAGCTGTCCTGGAACTTACTCTGCAGACCAGGCTGGCCTTGAACTCACAAAGATCCGCCTGCCTCTGCCTCCCAAGTGCTAGGATTAAAGGTGTGTGCCACCACGCCCGGCTCTGGAGCCTCCTTATTTAAACATACATGAATTCACATGATGAGAGTAGTGTTCATGAAAGGAGCCCCTGTACTGTGACTGTTCATAAGAAATGGGGGGCTGGGCACCGGTCCTTAAGGGGAGGGCTGTACATGTTCTCACAGAGAGGATCCTGGGGGTGTGAATTAGGTCTGTTTTCCGACATGAAGTGATTGGCTAGGCTTCTATCAGCACAGGTAGTAGGTAGAACTCGGAGTTCCTATATCAGCCATTTGAATGTGTTTGTGAAGATTCATTTGTTTGTACACATGTCTCATGAGTATGTAAGAAACGGAGAAAGAGCAGGGTTAGCTGGGAAGTTGAGGGTTCTCAAAAACTAAGAGAATGAAGAGCAGGAGACGGTGAGAGAGTAGGACATGGGGATCTGCTGACTAGGAAGACTGATCTAGATACGGACAGGGAATGTAACACTGTTATGTTATGTTGAAGGAATCTAACACTCATCTTTCTTTTTCCTAGTTTTTTGAGACAGGGTCTTCCTGTAGCCCCAGTTGGCCTGGAACTTGCATGTAGACCAGGCTGGCCTTAAACTCAGAGATCTTCTTGCCTCTGCCTCCCAAGTGCTGGGATTAAAGGCATGCGCCACCACACCCAGCAATCTTCCTTTTCTTTACAAGTTTGCTTCCAATAATATCTGTGGGATATTATCTGTGTTGACCTCATGTGACCTTTCTTGGGAATATCTGTGTGGTATGGTTTCTTCTCCATTCCAACTGATGGAGCAAAATTTGGTGTTTGGTCTCAAATCATGTGGTAAGTCAGGCCATTTTTCATTTTGTATTGGGTAAATCTTTGAAGGATGTGATTGAGCCCCTTTGGAATTGTGATTGCTCACTGCCAGTTAATATTGCCTCTTAAGTAATCTGAGCCTCCTGTCTTTTTTAAAAAAGGGCTTCAGAGTTCATTTTGGGCAGGTGGTGATGAAAGGCCAGCAGTTAGAATGTGGCACCTGTTTTTAAGATACTGAGTTCAGATGAGGGAGGCCATCAGTGCTTGTTTCCTCAATTGTATTTTCAGATACATACGAGGTGTTGTGCCACTTATTAGAGCTGAAGGATGAGGCGGAGCATTGCTAGACCCCAGAAATGCCGGGGTTGAGTGTGGAGAGAAGTGTCTGTGCTCGGAACCGCCCAGAGCACAAGCATCTCTCCCTTGGCCACAGGGTTGGCATCTTGTTACATTATGGAAAAGCAGACATTTTAAGCTTGTTTTGAAAGGGTTGAATGAGTAAGATAAATCTGTTGATGACTTGGGAGAACTAAGTTTTTGCTTTTTCATCTCCTGACCTGTTTTCATGCACTAGACCCTTTTTAACCTTCACTTTCCACAAGTCCCTGATGTGAAATGGCCCCGAGATGCTTAGAAGGTGACTTTAAGTGGTAGGTGAGCTAGTGTAAGGCCACTCTGAATCACACACAGGATCAGGAAGATCTTCCCTTTCATGGCCCTGATGCCTTAAGTCAGAAGAGGGTCTCATTTAAGTTCTTATATGTCCTAACCCTTGATAGTACTTTCCTTTCTAACATGGAAAACAGGTGTGGGAACCTTGCTGGAGCTCTAGTAGCTGGTTAAAATGTAGTAATAGTGTGTATTTTCATGTGATGGTTTTCAGTGTTATATTCTGTTTATGCCAGTTTATACTAGTGGTACAAATTTTCCTATTAAAAATTCTACTGGGCTGGAGACATGGCCTAGCGATTAAGAGCGCTGACTGCTCTTGCAGAGGACCCGGGTTCGATTCTCAGCACCCACATGGTGGCTGAGAACCATCTTTAACTCCAGTTCCAGGGGAATCCAACACTCTTCTGACCTCTGCAGCATTGCATGACACAGGCGCACAAACCTACATGCTGACAATATGTTCATACACATAAAAATAAATATAATTAAAAAAAATTAAAAAACCTTATATTGCTATGTAAAACACAAATATAGAAAGTCACGTAATGTAAATGTATAACTCACCGAGTGTCCTCAGGTGGGTGTCCTCGCCTGTTACCCAGACCAGGAATTAGAGTGTCGCTACCTGTCCCAGCAGAAGGCTCTGAGCCACACCCCAGTCACACCTTCTGTTCCTAAGGTAGCCTTTGGCTACTTTTTATAGTCCTTCCTTGCAGATACACACACACACACACACACACACACACACACACACGTGTACACACACACACACATCAAATGCTCTTAGTGCATATAGTGGTGGTCCTGTGGACATGTGTTTAGGGTTGATCACTTGAGATTAGCTAGTCTCAGGGAAGGAGCTGGTCCCTGGTGAAAACTCTCCCTCCCTCCCTCCCTCCCTCCCTCCCTCCCTCCTCACTCCCCCCCCCCCCCCCCCCCATTTATTGCCTGTACTCGTATCTTGGGACCCTCTGGCATTCTTCCCAACCATCTTGGCAGTCAACCCATTGTTTTGTCCTTATGGAGATCTTGTTAGACCTCCCAGCTGCTGCAGTGTCAGGCTGCAGCCTCCTATCTATCTTGTCCTGAATGCTTTCACTTCCCTCTCTTGTCCTGAATTCGTTACCAGCAGCAGGTGTCTCGTCCCTCTGGCTCTTCCATTCTTTCACCCCCTCTTCTGCAATGTTCTCTGAGCCTTAGGTGCAGAGGTTGCATTGCAGATGTGCCACTTAGGGCTGGGCACTTCACAGACACTCTCTGCATTTCTTTATAGTATTATTAACCAAGGATATATCCTAAGTTTAATATTCATTGAAAGGAATTTTTGACTTCTGATTAATTTTATCCCTTGACGACTGTAAAGCACATTTAGCCTGTAGACTTTCCCATTGTGAATTTTGTGCCGTTCACCTGTTGATTTTGGTCTCTGTGTTTCCTGTGGGGTGGTAGCTGCATGCTCAGGTGAGATCAGCTCATGTTTGCACCCTGTACATAGCATGACATCATAGTGGTGTTCCCCTCCATCAAAAGGCAGCTAATGCCTATGCTTCTTGGTACTTTTTGTCATGTTAGCTGATGTGATGCTTAGTGGTTAAATCCATGAATTGATTGGGGTTGTTCATGATGACTGTCTACTTGTTCTTAATTTACTGATGAAGATACTTTCATAAAGAGGTAGTTCTTTCCATCTACTCTTTTCCTAGTCATGAGTATAGTCATACAGGATTGGTAGGTAAATGCGTGATTCTTTATTGCTTTTTTTTTTTTTTTTTTTGGTCTCTTTTCTGAGCGGGTCTCCCTGTAGCCCCAGCTGTCCTGGAACTCACTCTGTAGACCAGGCTGGCCTTGAACTCACAAAGATCCACCTGCCTCTGCCTCCTGAGTGCTAGGATTAAAGGCGTGCACCACCACGCCCGGCTAGTCTTTATTAGCTTTTAAAGTAATGAATTGGTTGACTGTCACTTTTCAAAGGTCACCAGCTAGCTGTGTCACATTGCTGGAAGTGGAGCCCAGGGCCTCATCTATGCTAAGTGAACTCTGTCACTGATCTAGACCACCACTCAGGGTTTTTTAGTTTTATAAAATATTTTTTTCTTTCAGGGTATGTATTTTCAGGACTATCCTACACAAATTAATTTGCTCATAGTCTTCACATTCCTTACTTTTACAAGATTGAGCCATATGATAAAATTGGATGACTTGTGTCTTATTTGGAACTTACAGCTTTCTTTTGTTTTTCACAATGACAGTTTCATTTGGTTGGCCCTGGTTCTTCTTAAATATCCCAAGCTATGCCCACCCCACTGTATTCAATGTTGTAATTTTCTAGATTCTACCACTGTAGTGTTAGAATAAAAACAAAGTACTTTAATTAAAAATTTCATTCTTAAGCCGGACATGGTGGCATATCCTTGTGATCTCAGCCCTTAGGGAGTTAAAGTTGCAAGATTCTGAGGTCAAGGCTGGCCTTGACTACATGGTGAATTCAAGACCTAGCCTTGGCTACATGGTCAAGACCTAGCTTTGGCTGCATGGTGAATTCAAAACCTAGCCTTGGCTACATGGTGAATTCAAGACCTAGCCTTGGCTACATGGTGAATTCAAGACCTAGCCTTGGCTACATGGTGAATTCAAGACCTAGCTTTGGCTGCATAAGACCCTACCTTATGCAAACAAATAAAAGAAAACCCCCAAACAAAAATTTACTTATGATCATTGTAGATTCACATGCATTGTGTAAGTGTTCTGCATTCAGTTTCCTGTAGTGATACTACCTTCTGTAACTGTAGTTCAGTTTCACAGCTGGAAGTTGACAGCTAAGAGAACCTCCTTTTTGTCTGGTAGTTTTATGTGTATTCATTTGTGCAGATATGTATTTAGTTCAGTACGGTTTTCTCACAAAACTAGAGATTTATGTGATTACTATATTCGCTTGGAATCTTGATCCCTATTTTCGAGCACTGGCTGCCTTTTCGGGTTCATGTGAGTTCATGGTGTTTGATCCCCTCGCCACTTTAAACTGCTTTTTTAGGTGCAGTTTACATATTGTACAAGTCACCTTTTTAAGTGTACAATTCAGTATTGTTCATAGAGCTTTGTGACCATCTTCATAATCTCATTTTAAATTGTTTTCATTGGCCCACAAAGAAATTTGTGCCAATTTGTAAGTCATTCCCATCCTTGAACTGACTATGGGAGTCTTTCCTGGCTTCTCTGCTTTCACTAGTGATGATACCTACTCCTACCCATCATTAGCCCTTACTGTAAGAAGCCTTTATTTCTGTATTTCTTTTCTGTTGCTGTAATAAACATACCCTGACTTTTAAAAAGCAACTTAGGGGAGAAAGGGTTTATTTTGGCTTCAGTTCCTGAGGGAGAGAGTCCATCATGATGGGGAGGACATAGCAGCAGGAGCAGGAAGCTGACCCATCACATTGCATCCACACTCGGGAAACAGAGAAGAGACCAGGAAGGGGTGAGGCCTGAAGGGGTCACCCTCTGGTGGCCCACCTCCCCCTGCAATACTCCACCTCCTGAAGGCTCCATAACCTTCCCAAACAGCATGTCCAGCTTGGAACCAAATGTTCAAACAAATGAGCCTAGGGAAGTGTTTTCTATTCAGACCACAGCCATACCTTATTAGAAGACAGTCTTTCTGGCATTCTCTTTTTGGGTGTGCTCAGTGCTGCCGAATTGGTCATTGTTTCTAGGCCTCTTCAGTGGACAGAGCTAAGATAAAATGCCCACATCTTCATTGATACTTCCATTTCAAGACTTTTTTTTTTTTTTTTTTTTTTATTTTTGTTGGTATTTTTGATACAATAGGGTCTCCCTGTAGCCCCAGCTGTCCTGGAACTCACATTGTAGACCAGGCTGGCCTTGAACTCACAAAGATCCGCCTGCCTCTGCCTCCCAAGTGCTAGGACTAAAGGCGTGCGCCACCACGCCCGGCCCATTTCAAGACTTTTTAATAGACTTTGAAAACTTATTTTTTTAAATTTTGTATATTTGAGTGTTTTTACCTGCATGTATGTACATGCATTGTATATGTGCCTGGTGCCTGTGGAACCTAGAAGAAGGTGTTAGGTCCCCTGGAGCTAGAGTTACTAGGTGGTTGTGACTTGCCTTATGGGTGTTGGGAACCATACTCAGGCCCTCTGTTTGAGCAACCAGTATTCTTAACTGCTGAGCTATCTCTCTAGTTCCTGTTCAGGATATTTTTAACTTAGCTTGCCCTGTATTGCATCATCCCTTTGTTTCCCTACCAGGAATCCTGTTTCTTAGGATATAGAGATACAGAATAGCCAATAGCTGCTCACAGATTTTATTTCAGATCACACATGTGATGGTCTCAGAATTTAACAGTATCAGTACCTCTATCACCAGTATAATTACTGAGAACAGGTTAAAGAAAGGTCAGGCTTGCATGTGTGTGTGTGTGTGTGTGTGTGTGTGTGTTTTCTGCTCTCCACAGCTTTAAAATAGTTGTTTCAAATTGCACAGGAGTGCATTCACTTGTTGACACTGAATTCTGGAAGAACCTTCATGCTATGCTTTTGTGTTCTGTGCCCTCCCAGTTGTGTGAACTGAGGAGGCTTGTTCTCTGCTGCTTCTTCAGAAAGTGGCCGCGGGAACAGTATTCTCTGAATTTCTGCATGCGGCTAACAGTGTTAACTGTGCTTTCTAACTCCCAAGATAGTTTTGCTGGAGAGGAAATCTTTGATTCACATTTGCTTTTCTTGACTATCTTACACTTTCTTTTCTTTTGAAATAAAAGCTTGCTGTTGAAAAGTCCGATGTTTTCTTTCCCTTTTAAGTTGCGTAGTGTTTTTGTCTGAATACACAAGAATTTTTTCCCTTTCATATATAGTGTCAATCAACACATGAGTGTTGGTGGTGGTCTCTGTGGATCCGTGTTCTTTGCTGTGGGGTTTGCTCTTTCCCTGTGCACTTTCACAGTACTGTTTAAACAACAGAACGGTTTTCTTCTTGTTCTTATTGTAACTTTCTATTTCCTTTTTTTTCTCCTGACACTTTTGGAGCATTTGATGTTCCTGTCATCTGTCAGATCCTTTTACCTCTTTTCTTTTCTTTTCTTTTCTTTTCTTTTCTTTTCTTTTCTTTTCTTTTCTTTTCTTTTTTTCTTATTTATTTATTTATTTATTTATTTATTTATTTATTTATTTATTTATTGGCTGGGTCTCTTTGTAGCCCCAGCTGGCCTGGAAGTCACTGTGGAGACTGTGTGTGTGTGTGTGTGTGTGTGTGTGTGTGTGTGTGTGTATGTGTGTGATGATTCTTGCTGTGATTTAGCTGTTATACTAGAATCCCAGTGTGGTAGTATGGAGGGGTGGTAGACTGTTAAATAGACTCTCACAAGGTATTGGAACATTTAATACTGGGGTGTAGTAGGAGGTAGTTAGATATCAATGTGGGGGGACTGCCCACTGCAGAGATGCTGCTGGTCTTATAAGAGTTGTTATAAAAGAGCAAGCTAGGGTAGGAAGGTGACTCAGTCAGTAAAATGCTTACCCTGAGACTGTGAAGACCTGAGTTTGAGCCCCAGAACTGACATAGAAAGGCTGGGTACAGTAATGTGTGACCTGTAAATATGGTGCTGGGGAGACAGAGGCAGGGGAATTCCTGTAGCTCACTGGCCAGCCATTGCAGGTGAATTGGTGAGCCCCTGGCCAGCAAAAAACCCTGTCTGAAAAGTGTGTAAAGCAACAGGGAACATCCCCAAAGTTGATGTCTGTCCTCTACACATACATGTGCATGGAACTCTGAGCTATATAAACATGTCTTTTCATTTGCAGTGCTGGACATTGAGCCCAGAGCTTTGTACATGCCAGACATGGAAGACATTGTGCTACATTCCTTTTTTTTTTTTTTTTAATTTTATTTATTTCTGTATGTGTATGAATGTACTGTCTGCCTGCAGGTTTGTGCACCCATGTCATGCAATGCCGCGGAGGTCAGAAGAGGGTCTCGGATTCCCCTGGAAATATAGGATTTCGTCTTCCTGTATAATGTTGAGGTTTCGGACGGGTTGTTGCAGCCTGCCATGTTGTGTGCGTGTGATTCAACCCGGAATCCCAATGCAAGGGCGGTCGACAATGTCGTTAAAACACGCTAAGGGTGCCATCTCTCCAGCCCTTGCACTTTCTAACCCAAACTTTATTTCCTTTAAGCATTCCTGAGCTTCAGGGATTTGTGTACAGCAATGGAAAAAAGACAAATCCATCTTCCAGGCTGTTCATTGTCGTTCTGAGGTCTCTGCTTCTTCCTTTCTTTCTTTTTCATTTAATAATACTTTGATTTGGACTAAGCTTTTCTGTTGCTCATTTTTTTTTTTATATTTTAAAATATTTTTTTTTTTTTTTTTTTTTTTTTTTTTCGTCTTTTTGAACATTGTCTCCCCATGTTTGTCCCCGCTGTCCCTGGAACTCACTCTGTAGGCCAGGCTGGCCTTGAGGCATCACAAGATCCCGCCTGCTCTGCCTCCCAACGTGCTAGGATTAAGGCATGCGCAACGCACTTCCTCTCTTAAAATTATTTTTTTGTGTTAGAGTTTATTGCCTGCATGCAGGCTGTATGTAATATTGCCCCATGTCATGCAGTGTCCACAGGGCAAGCCGGCTTCAGACCCAGAACTGTAGTTTTGATGGTTTGTAGCTGCCATGTGGGTGCTTGGGAACCAAATCCGGGAGTCCTCTGTGAGAGCATCTGTAACCTGAGCCATCTCTCCATGCCCCGAGCGTTCTTTTTTTTTTTTTTGTTTTTTTTTTTTGGTCTTTTGAAATAGGGTCGCCCTGTACCCACTGTCCTGGAACCTCACTCTGTAGACCAGGCTGGCTTTGAACTCACAAAGATCCGCCTGCCTTTGCCTCACCCAGATGCTAGGATAAAGGCGTGCGCCAACCAACGACCGTGGCTCCCCAGTGTTCATTTTTACCAGGACCTTTTTATTCTAAGTTTTAGGAGCTATGGTCTAGGATAGCTTTGTGACTTGACCAAGCTCTGTCTCTTGCCTTTTATCCCCTCTTATTACTCTATTTTGACAGTGTAAAATATATCCCTTCATGTGGGGTTCTGTTCCAGAAGGGACATGGCCAGGTGGCTTCCAGCATATCCATACTTTCACCAGGTCCTGTCAGTGAAGTGGATCTAGATCTTTGTAGTTTTAGTTGCTTTTCACAAACTGGCCCTGTGTGCTATCCAGCAACATCTGTCAGTTCTTTGGGGATTTTACAAACTTGTTGACCCCAGAAGGTGTGGGTAAGAAGAATGTTTAAGGGAGACTTGCAGGCGAAGAGGCACTGATCTCAGGAACAACTTGGGCAGAGGACATGGCAGAGGGCCTGCTGGGCCTTCTGCTCTAACTACCCACCTTCAGCACTTCGTGGTCAGCTCTCTGGTGTACATACTCCAGGAAGTCCATTTGGATCCCATCCTTTCATCCCACAGTCCAGTTTAGATGTTCTCTGTCTGTCAGATGTGCTTGTGGCTTCTTGGCCCTTCTTTTCTTTTTTTTTTTTTGTTTTTTTTTCCTTGTCTTGCCGATTTAATTGGATTTTTTTGTTGGTTATATAATAGAAACAAGGAAAGTAGTCAGGTGGTGAATCCAGCCACCAATGCGTCACACCAACTGAGCTATAAGGGGTTCATCTTAGATGAAAAGACACCAGGCAGGGTGGTGTGAGAGCTGGTGTGGACTGCCTCTCTCTCAATGCCATTAGATGCAAGAAAGACCGTCTTTCCATCCTTTTCCTTCAGCCCTTTTGTTTTTTTTTTTTCTTTTTTTTTTTTTTTTTTTTCTTAAAAGATTGTTTAAATTTTATTTATTTATTTATTATTATTTTTTTAAAATTAGTTTTTATTGATGCTTGGTGCATTTCATACATTTTTCCAATTCAGTTCAGGCATTATTTCCCTTTCCCTCCCCCCCCACCCCCCACCCCATCCCAGATCATGCATTCTGCCATACTGTCTGCATCTTTCTCTCAGTTTTTTTTTCATTTTTAGCTATAAGTGATAATCCATGAGTACAAGCATCCTTCATGCAAAATCTATCTGCAGGCTGTTTGTGCCCAAACACCTACAGCCCCACCATCCAGTGGGGGGTGACAGGTTTGTTGTTTCAATCAAGTTGATCAAATGAGTGTCCACCTACATTGCTGTAGTTTTCACCCATTCACCCCACAATCGCAGGCCCTTACATTCACCACGCCGCCCACCCTCTTCGTCCGAGGGCAGGTGGTTCCCTAGGCTTAGAAGAGGGCACACGTGGAGAGAGAGGTAGAAACAGTCCACTCTCTCTGGAGCTGTTGACTTGGACTCTGGTCAATTGGCTGTTTCTTTTCATGGGTGACAGTTTGTCCAGGAATACCTTTCGATCCTACTAATGAAGAACAGCAATTAGATTATAGGTATTTAAACAGCACATAATAGTTATGGTGGGTTACTTTAGGCATAGAACACGATGTTTGGTTATGTTAATCCATATCATGACATTTTTGCCCCTGTAGGAAGTGACAGCGGTCTACTGGGGCGGAAACATCTGCCTAACCTGGTAGAGGATGTAGCTGGGCGGAGCAGCCATGGGTGTATTTCTCCAAGGGGAGAAGCCAATGAGCCAATTAGATTGGGGAAACGACGGAACATGGGCCCCCCCTCTGGCTGTGCACAGTGATTGCCAGGCAGGTGAGGTGTAGTCGGTGCGGTGAGGTGGGTCTTGGCTTGACTGCAGGGAGACCCGATATTGCTGTTATGTGGTTTAGTGGACCTGTTGGTACACTCTGGCATTCCAGAGGCCATGCGTACACTTGCATGTTGTGGCTCAAACATCCCTCCCTTTTGTTAACATCAGTGTCTCGGCAGCAGGTCTTATTGTCTTGTCTCTCCTCCTTTAGGTATCCAACTTAGGAGGCCAGGCAGCCCTTACCTTTTGTGGGCCCTTGGCATCCCCTGGCCAACATCCACCTGGTAAGACAATCCATGTGCTGATTGTCAGAGCTCCGATTCATATATTATTGCCTAGTGCATAGCCCTAGGACTTTAGTCATTATATTGGTTCTGACGAGAGTAATCCCTTCCACGTTCCCATGTCTAGTAGTCAATTAAAGAAAGACTGTTACCGGTTATTAAAAAAGATTACCTCTAATAGTTGTGTCCAATTTACAATTGGGAGGGACCTCATCATTGTTCATATTTCTCTTGTTCTTATGAGGGGAAGGCAACGAGAAGTTCTCTCATATCAGAAACTTTTGTGCGTCACCTATAAGGTAAGTTTCATCTAGTACTCATTATAACTAGTTGTTTCACTGTTGGATCCACAGAGGGGTTCGTGTTATGGCAATCTGAGGCTTTCTTCCTGTGAATGTTCAGCGGTCAGCCTTTTTGTTCCTTTTTGGTACATCCACTCAATGCAAACCTGTATCTTTTCTTTCTCAAGCCATTAATTTGTGTGACGTTTTTTCCTGTTGGAACAAACAAATCTTTTCCCCATAAGTGTGTTTTAAGATTTGAATTGCAAGTTTTTGACAAAACGGTTTCAATGTCTTTCTGATCCCCCCCCTTTTTTTTTTTTTTTTATCCATGAGTCTCCAGAAGACAGTTGTATTATACATGACTATAGGGTGGAGTCAAGGCACAGATTTCATCAAATTCACCCATGTTGTTTTGGGTGACTATATATGATTAACTTGGGAAGCAAACTTAATTTTTACGTTAAATCATCTTCTTTCTTTAATACTGTTTATCTCATGTCTATTTCTATAGCTATCTCATGAATAGATTTCCTTTTACTAGATTTCCTTCTGTGAAGGTGGCAGGGAATGCATGTGTTCTTTTACTTTATTTTATGTGTGTTCGTGTGTATCTGTATATATGCACCACATGTGTGCATTGCTCTTGGAGTCCAGAAGAAGGTGCAGGATCCCCGGAGCTGGAGCTGCAAATTGTTGTAAGCCACTGCCTGGGAAGTAGTGACCATATCTGAATCCTCTGCTAGAACAGCAAGTGCTTATAACTGTGAGCCATCTCTCCAGCCCCATTTGTGTTATTTGCTACACTATCCCCAACCCAATAACTGTCAGTTAAGTACTTAATATGTATTTGGCAAAATGAAAGCTTACCACTGGGCATTATGTTGGTGCATTTAGTTTTTTTAAAATTTTTTCCATAGGTAATACATCATTTTTAAATCGAATCTAGAATCGTTCTTCCCCTTTCCATGCCCCCCACCCCACTCAAGTCCCTTCACTATGCCATACATGTCCTGTATCTTTTTCTGAGTCTTTCCAGAGGTTTTCTTTTCAGTTCTTTTGTTGTTGTTCTCTCCAACTTGTATTGCTACAGTATATATACATATATACATAGTTATATATATATATACACATACATACATAGACATATCACTTGAATTGTAGGATTTTTTTTCCTAAAAGATGTCATGTTTTCCTTAAGGAACTGCTCAAAAGTTCCTCCTTGGCAATTCCAAACAACTATCAATCCTGCACTTTTGCTCCACATGGGGGTCTTTCCCTCCCATGGTCCCCCAAATGAAGTCCAGTAAGCGCATGTCCTGTCTCGATCCCCCCGCACTGGCCTCCATGATACAGCCCAGGTAGTCCAACAGTGGTGGTATATATTCTGATGAGGCTGACATCCCCTTAGCTGTTTAGTCCACAAGCTGGGTATCTCAGTAGTCCCCATCTGGCAATGAAGGTTTGGAGGATTCTTGGAGAGACATGAGTCCTCAGTCCATATTGGAAGGTTAAAAAGCTGTGTCTCATGTCTTTGAGGAGTGCCAAAAGCGGTGGCAGCCACAGAGCTGATGCAGTTGCCAGTACGAATTGAAGACAGGCCAAACAACAGTACTCTCTCTTTTTTCTTTTCTTTTCTTTACTAAGATCTCAAGTTCTATGTCTGCAGTACAGTTTCTCTAGTCTTACTGATTATTTATATCTGGTCATACTTTCTGTTTGGATGCTTAAGGCCACACAGTTAGCCCAGATAAACCAAGGTTTTTGTTTTCTCAAGGTCAGTTGAGGATCTGGTCCTCAAGGGACACTCAGGTTTTTTGGGAGAGAGCCCCTTGCTCCTTTCAGCTTTTCATTTACCAGTTCCATCCACTTGAGGACAAAATCAGGTCTTGCTAGACCAGGCTTCATTTTCTGAAGCATGAGCAGACTTTCCTCTTTATAGCCTGGACACTGGCTAAAGTCCCATTAGTGGCTCTCCAAGACCTCCCTGAACAGGAAGACTGTGATCCACATTGTTGCATTTAGTTTTTGAAAGAAGCGAGCTTCAGACTTGTTGAGCCGTCTCAGATTGCACTGTCAGCTCTTCCTTGGTGAGGGATGCTCTCCTGGTCATCAGGGTAGGGAGGATTCACAGTAACAGAGTTATCTGGAAAGGGCAGTCCAGGGCTTGAATGATAGGTAACATAAGAAGGCGCCTCTGTTTTTTGTGCTTTCATTGAAAAGAATGCTTGCTTGACTCGGGATTCAGTGTGTGTGCCACACAGCCTCAGGAAGTAAACTGTGATAACCTTGCAAGAAGAGAACCCAGTGTACTAGGATAACAGGGCATAGTCACTCTCTCCCACCTTGGTCCAAGGCACCTGATCAGAACGAAGGTGCGGGAGGCGAGGTGGGATCATACAATGCCTGTTTAAGTGTACTTAAATTTCAAGTCATAGGTCTTTTAACTTGGGTCAAGAAAAACAATGATTCTGACCTACATCTCTTGTCTCCACTGGATGGTAGGCTTTGTATCATCAATTGCCTTAGAGAAACAAAGTAGGCTAGTGAGTAGAAATTCGTGTCCAGGGATGCCTCACCTTAAGAGATTCCCTATGCACAGCCAGGAATTTACAATGGGCCAGGCGAAGTGGTACCCACCTGTCGTTCCTGGCACTCAGGAGGCAGAGGCAGGAAGATCATAGGTTTGAGGCCAGCTTGAGCTGTATAATAGCAAGACTGTCTCAGAAGATCAGAGGGTGGGGATGTAGCTCAGTGGTAGTGCACACGTATCCCTGAATTCATTCCTGTGACAGAGCAAACACGGGCAGGAGAGGTGATGTCTCAGAGGATAGATGTCTAGGAATATTCTCCAAGTAATGATATTTTCTTCTGCATCTGATTTTTTTTTTCAGGGTTGATGTTTAAAGCCAAGGTCTCTGGTATTTTTAACAATGTTTCCTTTTGTTTGTGTTCATTAAGAAAAAAAAAACAAATCAATACCTTCTTCATGTTTATGCACATCTAAACTGAAAATGAGTAAAGTAGATCACTTTTTAAAAAAGACTTGAAGGCTGGGCGTGATGTCACATCCTTGTAACCCAGCACTTGGGAGACAGGGCAGGCGGATCTCTGTGAGTTCAATCAAGGCCAACCTGGTCTACATAGTGAGTTCCAGGCAAGCTGGGGCTACAGGTAGACCCTGTCTCAAAAAGACCAAAAATACTAACTAACTAACTAACTAACTAACTAACTACTTGAAAACTTTTAGTTTTACCATACATTAAAAGTATTTGTGCCTTGTTTGAAAAAGGAAGCATTGTTCTCTTCCATTCAGCCTATTAATCATTAGGGTACTTGATTTAGGAATTGATTTGAAGTCAGCCGTCAGACTTGACTGCCTATTTTGATAATGAAGCTTGGTTTTGCCCTGCGTTGGAGCCTTGTTCCGACTTTCCGCATTTGTTCTGGTTGCTGAAGATAGAGATGTTTTATTAACACTGTTCTCTGTTCCATTTGACTCTTTCAGTTGTTAGATTCTCCTCCAGTTTTATTTATACTCTGTAAATTTGAATAGATCTGCAATTCCTCATTGTTCACTGGTGCCAGTTGAAAATTTCTCCCAGGCTGTTTTTGTAAGGTTAACTGTCATGTTTACCCTACATTTCAAGAAACGTCCATCTTTTTAATTTGCTTGTCTAGATGCATTTAATTTTCTAGAGAGTGGTTGTAAAGTTGTGAACTTGACATCTTTATACTTGAATATGCATAATTATACTGTACTCTGTCTTTTTCCTGTGTGGATTTTATTCTGGGCTGTGTCTAAGAAGAGTAATTTACCACCTCTAGCAAGAAGGAAGGAATCTTCACTCTCTTCCCTTTCCCTTTTCCCTTTTTTCAAGTTGGCAGTCTGGCTGTGTCCCCTGGGAGAGGTGGGAAAACCGTGTCTTTGCTCGAAGTCCATTTCTCAAGAAGACATGGAGACCACATTTTAAGTGGTCGCTGGCATGCTGGTACAGCTGGTTCAACTTAAACCCATGGTAGTTGCTATGGAAATGGCCGACTAGAAATAGGTCATGTTAAAGTCCTTTCCCCTTGAATACAGGAGCGTGCTATAACTCTGCAGAGTAGAAAACATGTAGGTGGAGGGCCACATCTAACAAAGGTTTTCTCTTTTACGGGTGAGGTTGTGAATGTATATGCCAGTCTGTTCCTATTGCTGTTTCTACTCTGTGAACAAAACACCTGGTAAAGGAAAACATTAGAAGTAGATCATTTGCACTATAATCATGATATGTAACTCTCCAAAGTTGTTTATTTTCATAAAAGTTGTTTTATCTCAAAGAAGTTCCTAAAATGATAGGATAGCATTTATTTTCAAGATGGAGCCAGTTTGAGAACACTTTAAAAACAAAACAAAACATTGAATTCACATTGGCATTTGGAATAAGGTATCCAGTGACATTGAATGGGGTTTGCCATAAATTTGGGCAGAAGATAGCTTGGCTTTCCCAGAGCGAGTTGGGTAGCATGAATAAGGCCCTGTCTGATTTCATCAGTTCTTAGTTGTGATCTGACTTTGGTTACTCGACTTCTCTTCTGTGTCATTTGGGGACTTTGACTGTGCACCTGAGGATCACAATGATGACAGTGGCCAGTCTCACAGACAGGCATGTTACTACGTTTCCTTACGTGTACATAGATTTGTCTTAATTTGGAGGTCACCTTCCTCCTGTCCACACCCTCCATGGTGTGTCTTGCTTCAGGGAATAGGCTGGTTTATGCGTAGATGATTCTCACAGCATGCCTGTGATGAAAGACTATACCCTTCTGGAGAATTCTTTGAGAGTGACACATGTTCTTCCTTGGCCTCAGACTCCTTGGGAGCTTCCCTTTTCTCTCAATGTTCTGAAAGGTTGAAATGATGGATAGATGAGGCCTGGGCTTAAGAGTTGTGATGGTAGTTTTTCACTAATTGGTATATGTGTTCTTTAGAAGCTGAAAGAAAATATAACATGAAGTAACTTTAGTAAGTAATAGTAGTAACTATAGCTAACACTTGCATAATTCTTATTCCTTTTCAGACATTGTTCCAAGTGCTTTGCATATTTTTCTTTCTTTAATCCTTATGACAACCCTGGGAAGCATCGTAATATTTTCAGCTGTATTTCACAGATGAATAAATGGGGGCCTGGAGAGGCTAGATAGCCTGAGACCTTATGTCCTGTAGAATGTGATGCTGTTGTTCAACCTCAGGTTGCCTGGCCCTAGGTTATATTCTTTGATCACTGTGAACTACGTATGAACATTTAGCATGTCTACTCCCCAACCCCAACCACAACCCCTGCTTATCATAGGACAGTGGGTGATGTGTTGTCAGACGACATGTGACAATGTCTAGAGACATTTTTGTGTGCTGAAATTGAGATACAATGGGCATGTAGGGGGTGGATGTCAGAAATGCTGCTACATACTGTATGGTGCCCAGAATGGCCTATAACATGTCCAGAGTTTAGAGAAAACCAGTTTTGTGTGTGTGGGGGTTCTTTTTTTGTTTGTTTTTTGAGACAGGGTCTTGCTTTGTAGCCCTAGCTGTCCTGGAACTTACTATGTAGAGTAGACTGACCTCACAAACACGTAGGGCTCAACCTTCTCCAGTGCTGGGATTAAAGGCATGCACTAATATGCCTGGCTGAGAAAACCTGGTTTATGATCCATGCTTTTTCATTTTTCTTTTTTTCTTTTTTTTTTTTTTTTTGGTATTTTTGAGGCAGGGTCTCCCTTTTAGTACCAGCTGTCCTGGAGCTCGCTCTGTAGACCAGGCTGGCTTTGAACTCACAGAGATCCACCTACCTCTCCCTCCTGAGTGCTGGGATCCATGCTTTTTCTAAAAATATGTTTTACTCTCCCATTCCCTCATGTTTGTCAAATGTATGTATATTCTTTTAGACTTTTTTATTCCTGCTAATTATACTAACATACATTCCTATGCAAATGTCTGATAGAAACAGAATCAAGCCTGTTCTGCTGTAGATTACCTTTATAACAGCACATTATATATTTCCATGTTAGACTAAGTTTTGCTAACTGTGGGGCAGTTGTGTGATTTTGTCACTTTCATCTGCATCTATCTTTGCACACTTGCTTCAAGTCTGTTTGGCTCAAACACTAGGCCGTGGGCTTTGGTCAAGGCCAGCTAGTTGCAATGTTCCCTCTTTATGCTCTGTGCAGAAGAGTGGGTGTATGTGTGATCCTGTGACTTTCTAAATTATGTTCTGTACAGGGAGTAATTTACAACAAGGTTTAAAGATTAAAGCTTAAAATTTTAAGTAAAAATAGACAAGTAGGTTTACTTATTTTTCTTAAAGAAGTTTCTTTTATAAATATAAGGTGGTTTTATGAGATTTACAGATTAGCTTTAGGGATGAGAAAGGAATGCTAATATGAAACTTAAGGTTACAAACATTCTAGCCCTAAGCAAGCATAGGACTTTTAGCATCCCTTGTTTGAGGTGTCTCCTAAATATACATTATTCATGTAGGCAATTTTGGCTTTATGAGTTGTAATGAATTTCCTTGACTCTCAGCAGAAAGGTAAACTGGATTCCAGGGTGAAGGGTTTCCTTCCTCTCTCATGTTCTCTTACTTTTCCTGTTTTTCTGTCGTGCCTTGCTGGCACGTGTAGATCCCCTCCAGGAATTAGGCACAGTGCCTAGCACATACTGGGAACTCCATAAGTATCTGCAAAAGTCTAGGAATGAAGGGACTGACAGGCCATTGCTGCCCTGGGTCTTCAATGCAGAAACCAGCTCCACGGTTGTTCTCCCTGGAAGAAGTGTGAGGAAGTGAGAGGCACCCCTGCCTCTAGGCTGTTTGCTGCCTCTTCTAAACACAACCAGCCCTCTCCATAGGATATGATGACCAGAAATACATATTTACCAGAAGCCACAGCTCTGTGAAGAATAGTCAGTCACTATTATAGCTCCAAACCTGACATGGCCAAATGCCATCAGTAGTAGAATGGATAAACAAACTGTGGATTCTTTTTCACTGATAATGGGAAATATTTCAGGACACAAAATGGCGCTTCAAAAATGGTATTCTGGTATCTAACACCTAGATTTAGTAGAGGTTAGTGTGTTAATCATGTTTTGAAATTTTTATCTACTTTAGCTTTTTTTTTTTTTAATTTAAGAACTAGAACTTTCCATTTCTGATGCTGAATGCTGGTTGTGGGGTTGGGCTGGATAAGTGATGTGATTATCTCACTGAAGCCCATCAATGGGGTCACCCATGCAGTCTGTAAGCGTCTTCCCTTGATGCTGAGTGAATTAGCTGTCAGCGGCAGCCAAGCATCGTGTAGTCCAGTCGGTGGGAACATCCCTAAGGTTAGGTTCTGCAGTGCCATGGAAGGAACAGGAAGAAACCCTGTCTTTCAGCTCTCTTGCTCCCTGTGAAATCAAACACCTTGTAGTCATGTTGATGGATGGGAGGCCTTTTCTATTGGAGTGATTTTATTTATTTATTTATTTATCTTTTTGAGACAGGGTTTCCCTGGAGCTCCAGCTGTCCTGGAACTTACTAAGTAGACCAGGCTGGCCTTGAACTCACAGAAATCTGCCTGCCTCTGCCTCCTGAGTTCTGGGATTAAAGGTGTGTGCCATCACACCCAGCTGGTATGTTATTTATTTATTTATTTATTTATTTATTTATTTATTTTTTGTCTTTTTGAGACAGGGTCTCCCTGTAGCCCCAGCTGTTCTGGAACTCACTCTGTAGACCAGGCTGGCCTTGAACTCACAAAGATCCGCCTGCCTCTGCCAGCTGGAGTGTTTTAAAAGAAGTGTCTTTTTCCCATCAGATTGTGATGGAGATACCTTGAACATTTGATTGTGTTGATGTGAAAAGAACGAACGAGCTCACCCGTGGTGGTGTAGTGACTGCTGTCATTGTTAGCTGGGACCTTGCCTTGTTACTTCCACCCCACCAAACTCCTTGTGGTGCTGGGATGCAGTGTTCTGAGAGGTTGTCATGGGGCTAAACATGCTCTAGTTTATATTAGGAGAACCACTTTGAAGTGTCTCTTCTTTAGTTGATATTAGCAGTAATTTTTAAACATTTCATGTAATATTTTAATTTTTGAGAACTTCATACATGCATACAGTGTATTTTTTTTTTTTTTTGTTTTTTCGAGACAGGGTCTCCCTGTAGCCCCAGCTGGCCTGGAACTCGCTCTGTAGACCAGGCTGGCCTTGAACTCACAAAGATCCACCTGCCTCTGCCTCCTGAGTGCTGGGATTCATACAGTGTATTTTTATCAGTTTCACTCCCCTAGTCCTCCCCTAACTCCTCCTGGATCCACTGCTCACTTCCAACCTCATGTCTTTTTTTTTTTAAATTACCCACTCAGTCCAATTTGTGCTGTCCATGCAGATACGGTGTAGGGCCATCCACTGCAGAGCATGGGTGACCACACTCTTGAGGAAACTCTCTTCCTTTCTCAGCGGCCATCAACTGTCAGTAGCTCCTCAATTAGGGGAGGGGACTTATGCACCCCTCCATCCATGCTGGAATGTCAACTGGCTTGATCTTGCACAGGGAAACAGCCATTGTGAGTTCATAAGTAAGGTCCAGAGTACATTGTTTTGTCCTGGTCCATTCAATAATGATTATTTTTGCCTGTGTATGTGGCTCTTTGTGAGCAGTTGTCATAGGGTCATGTTCAGGGAGACGTATTCCCTTTTCTTGCTGCTTACTCAGTCATTACCCTGAGTTACTAAGTGCATGGCCCTCAGCCCTTTGTGGTATATAGTTCTTCCATGTAATGACTCAAAATGTAGAGGCTGTTACTGTCTTTACATGCAAATGAGAAAACAGGCCTGGAGAGATTAAATATGGTGCCAGGAGGCAGCCACACTGTGACCAGCACTACCTCCAAAGACTCTCTTCTCAGCAGTCACTGAGCAGGGACCCTTGTTCTCATTACTTTGGTGAACATAATGAATAGAATCTTAAAGAAGGAATTAAGGTTCTAGTAACAATTTTCTGAGATCTTCAAAGTCTTATGTGATTTGACCTCCACTGGTTTCAGAGTCAGTTAGGCTGGAGCTTGATCCCATTTCACAGACAGGGGCCATCTGGGTACAAGTGATCATGACTTCACCCTGAAGCACACAGCTTGTGTTGGACTGAAAATCGGACCAGGGTCTTTTTTTTTTTTTTTTTTTTTTTTTTTTTTCGAGACAGGGTCTCCCTGTAGTCCCAGCTGTCCTGGAACTCACTCTGTAGACCAGGCTGGCCTTGAGGACCAGGGTCTTTTAAAACACTTCATGTTTTCTCTATGCTTAAGGCTCATCCCTGACCGCTTTGGATGACCTTCAACCCTATACTTAACTGCAAGGGTACCTTTTTCCCTGTCTTTTAAACACGAGTAGTAATTTGTCCTTTCCTAAGGATCACAGATGTAGAAGATTAGCTGGCAGTGCAGTGCAGCTTCCAAAAATTGCACGACTTCCACACATTTGTTTTGTTGCTTTTGCTTTGTAGAATAGGTAAATATCTATACATCTATAAATCCATGATTCTGATAATCTGTAAAGGTATATGTTTTTGTATCTAGTAGAACTGAAGACCCTAAGTGATTGTATTTTTTAATTTATTTTTTGGTTGTGTGTATGAGCCCAGAGTCTTTCTAGAGTTGCTGTAGCTGACAGGCACCTCTTGTCTGTTGCTTTGAGGTTGCCGCAGCTCCCTGGTGGTTACCTGTTAAAGGCGCTGACTGGAGACACCCAGAGGGGCCTGAGTCGACCATTCTGCACAGGTGAGTCTTGTCATGCCCGGTTGACTTGTCTTGTTCCCGAGTAGATTCCTTTGTTCTTCCCGGCTTGTTTCCCCTGGCTGGCTCAGCGCTCTTTCTTGCATATGACTCCTATGCTCTTATAAAAGAACTCGGTGACTGTCTTCATATGTAAAGTGGGTGGGCCAGAGTGGTCAACAGGAAAGTGGGATGGTGGGAAAGAATGCATGTAAAGACCTAGCCACTCTGCCTCGTCCCAGAAGGCTTTTACTAAATGGTCCTTTCCCTCCTTCATTTGGCATGTCAGAGTTGTTTCTTAAAGACTTCTCCCTTTGGCTTGGCCACCACAAATCTCATGACATGTTTGATCACTGCAGTCTGGCCATGATGGTGCTTGTGTGGAAGAAGACTGTCCCGTGTACCCACAGTGGTTTGTGTCCTTCCAGGAGGCCCTTGGGTAGAGGATCCATGTATTCTTAATTCTAGACTGGCATACTTTGAAGCCACAGTGTGACTAAAAACCAGAGTGGCAAATCGGTCAGCAAGTCTCCGGGGTGGCAAGGAAGTAATTATCTTAAGCAAAAATAGAGACGTCTGTTAAACCCTGGAGATGAAGAAAGGTTTGCATTACAACCCAGCCTCTCAGGAGCCCAAGAACCCTGCCCTCCTAACCTCCTTCCTCAATGGCATTTTGAGCCTCTATTTTTAACCACATTCCAGGTTATTGCCCTTATAGTCCATCAGGAAGCTTAGAATACATGGAGTTCAGCTTTCAGGATGTAGCCACCTTTCAAGGACTAAGCTGGCAGCCTCTGTGCTAGAAATAGACAGTAAGGTGGACAGTTGTAGGATCCTTGGGTATCGGAGGAGAACTGGGCTGCTTAGCTCCTAATTCATATCCTCTTTCCTGAGTTTAAACAGTTGATGAGACAGCTAAGAGAAGAAGGAGAACCCAGAGGAGACTATACTTTTGTTGTGTGGTGTTAAGACTTGGACCTTGTGTTCTGCCACTGAACTACACCTTCAGTCTGGAAGGTGTATGGGTGTCTTGCCTGCATGTGACTGCACTCAAGTCATGCATTGCTCACAGAAACCAGAAGGGGGTGTTGGATCCCCTGGCACAGGTTATGACCCACTGTGTAATGCTAGGAACTGAACCTGGGTCCTCTGCAAGGGCAGCCAGTGCTCTTAACCATTGAACAGTCTCTCCAGCCCCCTGGGATGTATTTTTAATTAATTGATCAATTAATCAATCAATCAATCAATTTTTGTGTGTATGAGTGTTTTGCTTGCATGCATGTATGTGCACCACATGTATGCAGTACCCATAGAAGCCAGAAGAGGGTGTTGGATTCCCCTGGAACTGGAGTTACAAATGGTTACAAGCTGACATGTAGTTGCTGGGAACCGAACCTAGGTCCTCTACAAGAGCAGCCAGTGCTCTTAACTGCTGATCCTTCTCTCCAGGCCCCTGGAATGTGGTTTTTAATTTCTGCACTAGACATTGAGGTATATGGTAAACATTTGTTAGAAGAATTAATGAACGTTCTGGTGGAAATTCAGAGAGATGCATGAGGAATGGAGTTGGAGTATGTAGCCCATCCCAAAAAGTGAGCAGTGAGTTCAGTCAGGCCACTCTCTCTATGCTTCAGGAAGGAGGAAGGCTGACTCCAGATCTGCTAGACGGAGGCAGATACACTGATTAGTCCTTAGGGGAGTAGAAAGATGTGACGTTTAAAGCCAGATGTCTGGAAACAGGCCAAAGTGAGAGTTTGGCATATAGAATATTAGAGACCAACACTAGTTTAAAGGAGTGGAAGCGGGGTTGGGCAAAGGAGGAAGCCAGAGCCACAACGTAGGCTCAGCAAAGTCCAGCCAACTGCGCACGCAACTCTGAAGGTGTGTGGAGAGTCAGCTGAGCTGTGCTTTATGTCCCTGCTGTGACGGATCGTTGGGGGCTCTGAGGTGGCCCTCACAGTTGAATAAAGTGCGGAGGGAGCTAGAAGTCTCCGCAGATGGGCGCCTCAGCAGCTGAAGCAGATTCGGGTAGAGCTGCTCTGAGTCCACCATCCCCATGAAATCTGTGGGAAGCCAGGGCTGAAAGGTCAAGAATTGTGCTTCCAAGAGGAATCATGGCTCACTGGGGAGCACGAGACTTCAGAAACTCTCAGTGGAAGGGACAGGTGTGTCACAGCTAGGCTTTGATGTCACTGAACAGGCTGAGAATGACTATGGTCACTTTTCTAAATACACTTCCTACTTTGTGTTCCTGGCTGGTGCTTCTTTAACAGTACTTACTCTTTCCCAGGCTGGATCATCCAGTTATCCATGTCTCTTGGAATGATGCTGTTGCCTATTGCACCTGGGCAGGGAAGAGGTTGCCCACCGAGGCAGAGTGGGAATACAGCTGTCGAGGAGGCCTGCAGAACAGGTACTCGGACCAGAGGGTCTTGTCTTGCCCAGCAGAATTCTCCTCCCCCTTCTCCCCCACTCCTCCCTCTATTCCCTCCTCCTCCTCCTACTCCTCATCCTCCTCCTCCTCCTTCTCCTCCTTCTTCTCCTCCTCCTCCTTCTCCTCTCTCTCTCTCTCTCTTTTTTTTTTTTTTAACCTCTGTGGAACTCTGTGGCTAGAAAGTTGATTAATAACAATGCTTGTTCTTCCTGGTTCTCTTCTTCCTTGCGAGCTTCTTTGGTGATCCTGCTGAGTGAGTCACCAACTCTTTACAGACCCTAAAACCAGGTATGGGTCCGAGGGGCTCTCAGCAGTCCTGGATCGAGTTCCAGCTGCTCTTGTGGAATGTATTAGTTCTCAGAGCCACTTGGCAGGCTGCCCTGCTTCTAGCATTTTCTTATTTTAGGCATCCTCTGAAGCAGTGGTATTTCTCTGCTTCCACAGCCTTAAGACAGAAAACTCATGTTTGGGTCACATCTTCTAGGAAAAGCCCCTTAAAATAGACAGGGCTTTTTAAAAAAGTGTGGTGTGATGGTGCCCGATCGTGTTACCATATAAGTCCAGGATGATGTCTGGTCTCCAGCTTTCTCTACGCCCTTCCTTCAGTTATGTTGTTCAGCTCAGGCCTCCTCCGTCCCAGGCAGAGACCGAAGTTGTGCACTTGACATGAACTGTCATAAGGAAAAAATTTAAAATCTCGATACATGCTATGTTTATGAATATATATTCTAAGAAAGAGCTTACTCAGATGAATGTGCACTGTCTGCTCTCTCCATCCGAGTCTTTTCTCTTGACTCCAGTCCAGAAGCCTGTGCCTTGGGCTGATGCCTATGTCTCTTCTGACAGGCTTTTCCCCTGGGGCAACAAGCTGCAGCCCAAAGGCCAGCATTATGCCAACATTTGGCAGGGAGAGTTTCCTGTGAGCAACACTGGGGACGATGGCTTCCAAGGAACCGCGCCCGTGAGTAGCCAGGATTCCAGGGAGGGGCATTGCCCTGGGAGCTGAGGCGTTGTGGAAACTGGGTGAAGGAGCCACGCGTGGCTGTGCAAGCTGCAGTCCAGCAGTTGGGAGGTGGAGGCAGGAGGCAGGAGTTCAAGGTCATCCTTGGCTAGGTAGTGAGTTCTCCACTAAAACGAACAAACAGCAACAAAAACCAAAAACCAAGGCAGATGAAAGACGTCACTGGGTCTCTGACTAGCGCCATTCTTCCTGTGCTCATCCAGCCTCAAAAATGGCAAGTTGTAGTTATTAGCAAGACATTTTTTTCTGATGCACTTTCTTTCTGATTATGTAATACATGCTGAGGAAATGTAGAAAAAGCCGACCGGGAGAAGGGAGGAAAACTGACCTGGAATTCTACCTCCCAGAGAACGTCCCCGTCAGTGCTTTGGTGCGCATCCTCCCGCCCGTCCTCTGTGGTCTAGTGATGCTGATGCTGGCGAGCGGTTATCCAGGGCTCTGCAGGGCCTGTGTAATGCTCAGCCCACGTATTTGTACCCTCCCATTTACTGTCCATTCTGCTCCGTAAGGTAGGTATGGTGTCCCTGTTTTCCAGGTTAGCATTCTGGGAGAGAAACTAACTTGAACACTCAAGGTTACACAGCTGGGAAGTGGCACAGCTGGGATTTGAAATGGGGTTGGTTTGCTTCCAAAGCCTGTGCTCTTAACTACCCTGTTTGTCAGCATGGTATTTCTAGTGTGCATGTATCATACATTTTTTATAAATTGTGTTTTGATCACACTGGATAGAATATTTTAAACCCTCTAATTTGTCATTAAGAGTCAGCTACCAACACGTTTTTGTCTTTCAGTGGTTAAACAGCCTGTCATATAAATAAATCCTGTTATTTACCTCTAATCATTGTAGATTTAGGTTCTTTTTCTTAGCAATACTGCAGTCAACATCTTTTACATTCGTACTGAGCTGTCTCTGTTTTTCTTCAGATAGATTCCCAGCAGTGATTAATGAGTTAAATGCTAGAAAATTTCCTTCTTCTCTCTCCTTCCCTCTCCACCACTCACAGGGATGGGGGAGGGACAGGGGATGGGGGGAGGGGGGTGACAAACTGAACTCACCATGTGTTCCACTACTGAGGTACTCTCCCAACCCTGGAAAACTTTCTTGGTTAAAGTTTTGGCTGCATGGCCAAATAGCATTTGGTGGTGTCCGTGGGCTGTTTCTCTTTATTGACATAATAGAGTTCCTTTCTCATGGCCTTTTTTTTTTTTACTGGTAGTACATGAAGTTGTGTTTAAAAACTGTCTTCATTTATTTATGCTGCTCTAACAAAATACCACAGACTGGGTAATTGAACAGAAATATACTCCTCACCATTCTGGAAACTGGGAAATCTAAGAGCAAGATATCAGTATAATTGCTATTTGCATATGCTTTAAGGGGACTGTGGATTACTGTGTCCTCACATGGCCCAGGGGAAGGACAAGAGGGCCCCCTTCGGCCTGAGTCTGTTTGAAATGGTGCCCACCCCACCCACCTTCCCTTAGTCACCTCCTCAGGCCCCTCTTGGTACTGTTGAATTGAGGATTAAGTTCTAGCATGAATTTTGAGGAGATACAATCATTCAAATTAGAGTAAAACATTTCTATTTTCTCTTAACATAGTGAGGTAAGAAATTTTGTGGGGAAATAACCCTTACCTGGGTCACTTTCAACAATCTTTTAGGGTTTTATCTTCCTTCCTTCCTTCCTTCCTTCCTTCCTTCCTTCCTTCCTTCCTTCCTTCCTTCCTTCCTTTTTATCTTTTTCATCTAGAAAAATCTTTCAAAGTCTATTTGTAACTTTGATACAGGTACATTATGTGAAATATGAACAAATGGTTATAGAATTTCAACTTAAAAATCAAACAACTTGTGAGTAAAAGACCAAGAAATTCTCAGAAAAGCAAAAGAACAGGAGACATTTGATTTAAGAGAAACTGAAGATCAGTTTGAGCTTTTATTAATTTTGGAGCAGAATTCATTTAAAAATAATTTGCATGAGGATATTTAACCCTTATATAAGCATATGATGCATACATGTTTGTATCTGGTTCCATGCATGTGAGTCACATGTATGAAAAAGCAATGTAAACTGATGGGAGATGGATGCACTGTTCAGACAAATCAAGACATGTAGTAGCCAGCTCTGCCGTGATTTCCTTCAGGATAAAGGCTCCTCTCCCAGACATAGAGTTTTATTTGGTTAACAATTCAAGGTCTTGGGGAGGCCATGGTTTCAGCCTTTTCATGAAGGTGCCTGACGTGGGTGCTTGTCACACCCCAGGAAAGATGTTGATTGTCTGGGTCAGTGAGATGACACTGCAGGCTAAGGTACCTGCCACCTGGCTTGATGATCTGAGTTTGATCCTGAGACCCCGTAGTGGAAGGAGAAAACCTATTCCCACAAGTTGTTCTCCAACCTCCACATGGATACACATTGCCTCCTCCCTACAATAAGTGTAATTGGGTTTGGGTTTTTTTTGTTGTTGTTTATTTGTTTGTTTGTTTTTTTTTGGTCTTTTTGAGACAAGGTCTCTCTGTAGTCCCAGCTGGTCTGGAACTCATTCTGTAGGCCAGGCTGGCCTTGAACTCACAGAGATCCACCTGTATCTGCCTCCCAAGTGGCCATTTGTAAGCTTCTTTGGCTATGCACACACAAAGGAGGTTGGCAGGAAGGGTGCATCTGCAGCCTGAGCCTCCCTCATGTACTGGATATGACACCCACGGCAGCTACGGTAAGCCTCGGAGCCAAGGGCACGGCCCCAGATGGAGCTGTAGACGCAGACCTCGGTTGTCATAGTAGCAAAGATTCGAATGTAAGCTGTGAAGGCCAAAGTGCGCAAGTGTCCACATGATCAGCAGTTGCAGGCCATTTTATCCTGAGAGATGAGCTGGCTCCATTCCAGAGGCATGTGTGATGCTCACTGTTGCCATCCTTGTTTGAAAAAGTCTGTGGTAACTTTATGATGAACCGGATAAATGATATAACTGCAGTCAGTTTAGTAAGAGGCTGTGATAAAGCTGTTTGCTGTGTTTGTTTCTACAAACAAACAAAGTTGTATGTGCGTTTAAGGAGCTGCTAGATAAGGGCACCTCTGTAGAAAACACAGAGCTCAGGGGGCTGGGAAGATGGCACATTAAGTAATGTAAATCATGAGGATCCAGGTTCAGTCCCAGCACCCATGTAATAAAAAAAGGAAGAAAGAAAAGAAAAGCTAGCTATGGCAGTGAGTACCTGCAGGGCCCAGTGCTGGGCAAGCAGGGCGAGGAGGGTCACCTGCAGGGCCCAGTGCTGGACAAGCAGGGGGAGGAGGGTCACCTGCAGGGCCCAGTGCTGGGCAAGCAGGGCGAGGAGGGTCACCTGCAGGGCCCAGTGCTGGGCAAGCAGGGGGAGGAGGGTCACCTGCAGGGCCCAGTGCTGGGCAAGCAGGGGGAGGAGGGTCACCTGCAGGGCCCAGTGCTGGGCAAGCAGGGCGAGGAGGGTCACCTGCAGGGCCCAGTGCTGGGCAAGCAGGGCGAGGAGGGTCACCTGCAGGGCCCAGTGCTGGGCAAGCAGGGCGAGGAGGGTCACCTGCAGGGCCCAGTGCTGGGCAAGCAGGGGGAGGAGGGTCACCTGCAGGGCCCAGTGCTGGGCAAGCAGGGCGAGGAGGGTCACCTGCAGGGCCCAGTGCTGGGCAAGCAGGGGGAGGAGGGTCACCTGCAGGGCCCAGTGCTGGGCAAGCAGGGGGAGGAGGGTCACCTGCAGGGCCCAGTGCTGGGCAAGCAGGGCGAGGAGGGTCACCTGCAGGGCCCAGTGCTGGGCAAGCAGGGCGAGGAGGGTCACCTGCAGGGCCCAGTGCTGGGCAAGCAGGGGGAGGAGGGTCACCTGCAGGGCCCAGTGCTGGGCAAGCAGGGGGAGGAGGGTCACCTGCAGGGCCCAGTGCTGGGCAAGCAGGGCGAGGAGGGTCACCTGCAGGGCCCAGTGCTGGGCAAGCAGGGGGAGGAGGGTCACCTGCAGGGCCCAGTGCTGGGCAGGCAGGGGGAGGAGGGTCACCTGCAGGGCCCAGTGCTGGGCAAGCAGGGGGAGGAGGGTCACCTGCAGGGCCCAGTGCTGGGCAAGCAGGGCGAGGAGGGTCACCTGCAGGGCCCAGTGCTGGGCAAGCAGGGCGAGGAGGGGGTCACCTGCAGGGCCCAGTGCTGGGCAGGCAGTGGGAGGAGGGTCATCTGCAGGGCCCAGTGCTGGGCAAGCAGGGGGAGGAGGGCCACTGGGCGTGGTGGCCAGCCAGTCCAGTTAAAACACTTGAGCAAGAGATCTTGTCTCAGGAACTATGGTAGAGAGCTACTGAGGAAGATTCTTGTGGTCAGCCTCTGGTCTCCACACCCAGGTATCTACACACACATAAACACATACTCAGACACATAGACACACACAAAGTTCAATATGAAATAAAGACACTCCACAGATGTTTTTTTGCTTATTGTGTTGGCTTATGTATTTGTGGCACTGCGGATTGAACTTAGTCTTGTGCCTGCTAAGCACGCCAGTCTGTCTTTGAGCTCCACCTACTTCTCCCATTGTTTAACACTGACGTGTTTGGCCAGGGTTCATTGGATGTCTGCAAAATTTAGCTGAAAAAGTTGCAGTGGAAGTTACTAAGGAAAACTGGACTGGTTGGGGCCGGAGAGATGGCTCGGCGGTTAAGGGCACTGGCTGCTCTTGCAGAGGACCCAGGTTCAATTCCCAGCACCCACATGGCGGCTGACAGCTGTCTGTAACTCCAGTCCCAGGGGATCTGCTACCCTCTTCTGACCTCTGAGAGCACTGCACAATATGGGTGCACCTATCTATATGCAGGCAATACACTCATAAACATAAAAGCAAACAAAAACAAAAACTGGACTGGTTTCCAGGAGCCAGTAAGAAGACCTTATTAGAAAAACAGGGCCTGAGAAGGAAGGAGGCTGGGCTCCTCACAGAGCTCACTTCTGTGTGGGGTCTGAGGCCTCCTCACAGAGGTCACTTCTGTGTGGGGTCTGAGGCCTCCTCACAGAGGTCACTTCTGTGTGGGGTCTGAGGCCTCCTCACTGGGGTCACTTCTGTGTGGGGTAGGAGGCCTCTATCTTTTTTATTTTATTTTATTTTATTTATTTTTATATGTGTATGAATGTACTTTCTGCATGTAGGTTTGTGCACCTGTGTTGTGCAATGCTGTGGAGGTCAGAAGAGGGTCTTGGATTCCCCTGGAACTGGAGTTCTCCTGGAATTGGAGTTACAGACGGTTCTCAGCCACCATGTGCGTGCTGGGGATCGAATCTGACCCTCTGCAAGAGCAGTCGGTGCTCTTAACCACTAGGCCGTCTCTCTAGCCCTGAGGTCTCTATCTTTACATTGAGTTGCCTCAAACCAAAATTTATCTTTTTTTTAAATTTCTGTATGTGTATGAATGTACTGCCTGCATGCAGGTTTGTGCACCCGTGTCGTGCAATGCCTCAGAGGTCAGAAGAGGGTGTTGGATTCCCCTGGAACTGGAGTTCTCCTGGAATTGGAGTTTCGGATGGTTCTCGGCCGCCATGTGGGTGCTGGGGATCGAACCCGGGTCCTCTGCAAGACCTTAACTGCTAGGGTTTATCTTGTGTTGACCTATAGCTGCCCTGACTAGTCCACATGCTCTTGGACTTTAACATTTTTTTGTTTGTATCCATTTAAAAATTTTTTTTCTAATTAATTTTATTTATTTTTGTATGTGTATGAATGTACTGTCTGCATGCAAGTTTGTGCACCCGTGTCATGCAATGCCACGGAGGTCAGAAGAGGGTCTCGGATTCCCCTGGAACTGGAGTTCTCCTGGAATTGGAGTTTCAGACAGTTTTCGGCTGCCATGTGGGTGCTGGGGATCGAAACCGGGTCCTCTGTAAGAGCGGTCGGTGCTCTTAACCGCTAGGCCATCTCTCCAGCCCTGTTTGTATCCATTTTTTAAGCAGAGTCAGGCTGGCCTCAGACTCGCTGTCCTCCTGCCTGAGCCTCCCGAGTGCTGACAGCCATGAGTCTCAGGAGAGTTGGGCTTTGTCCTGCTTGGCCACTGTTATGCCATTTAGAGTTCATGCTGGTTTTGATGCTTATGGATGCGTGTACCTGCAAGTTAGTGTTTCAGAAGAATTTGTCTTTTTGTTTTCATTTGAGATTGTTAGCAGGAATTTTAATATAATAAATATGAGCAGTTAAGGGGCTGGAGAGATGGCTCAGTGGTTAACATTGGCTGTTTTTACAGAGGACCCGGGTTCAATTCCTAGCAACCACATGGCAGCTGACAACCATCCACTGCTCCAGTTCCAGGGAACTGGACACCCTCTCTGACCTTCTTGGTCATTGCATGACACAGGTATACCTACCTACATGGAAACAATATACTCATACACATAAAATAAAAATAATAAAATATTTAAAAAATATTTAAGCAGTTAAATTTTACTTACATACCGGCATGCTCACGTTTTCCTTTAAGTACTGAAAGGGTTTTCCTGTTAAGGACTGACAGCACCCGGTTGGGTGAATTGCTTGTGTAAGGTTTGTTAGTGAGTGTTGGGGCAGACTCAAACGTGTCTCTACCTGTACCTGTTAGAAGCTGGAGAAGCGATTCCGTTCTCTAGAGCGTTTCAGTTTCTCATTCTAGTGCTACGGCTTTTCACACTGGCCCTGCAGCAAATCACCTCTTTTTTCCCTTTCCTCCAGGTTACTCCACTTGGCTCTTTTTCTGATCACGACACGGGTGCACAAACCTACATGCAGACAGTACATGCATATACATACAAAAATAAATAAAATTAAAAAAAGATTGTCTTTCTAAAAATAATATTTTTATTTATATTTTTATTTTATGTGTTTGAGTGTATTCCCTGCAAGTTTGTAAGTGCACCCATGTCATACAATGCCCAGGGAAGCCAGAAGAGAGTGTCGGATCCCTTGGAATTGGAGTTAAGGATAGTTAGTCGCCATTTGGGTGCTGGGAATCCAACCCCTGCCCTGCAAGAGGAGCCAGTGTTCTTAACCACTGAGCTATCTCTCCAGTCCTCTCACCTCCATATACTTGAAAGTAGCTTCTGCTATGGGCTTGTGTTCTTCCTGTTGTTTCTGTTTGGCAGTCAGACTGCCTTCAAGGTTTGGTCAGATAGCTCTGCTGGAAGTCTGTCCCTCTTGGAATTTCTGGGACATTTTCTTTCAGTCTGTTACTCATTCCATTCAGCTTTGTAGAGCTGCAGTTTAAAAAAAAAATGTTTTTAAGATCGAGTGTGATGTGGCCCAGGCTGTCCTCAGAGTCCCTGTTCAGCCTGGATGACCTTGATCTCTTGCCTCCATCTTTTAAGTGGCAGGATTGCCTGTGCGCCTTATCATGCCCAGCTCTGGAGAGCTGGGATTTTAAATTTGGGTATTTCCTTTAATCCCTCCTTACTTTCAGGTCTTACTTGTCACTGAACCCCCCTGTCTTCAGCAGAATGAGGCATTATGGAGGGAGCCAGTGCATAGGCTGCCCTGTTTCCATAATGAAAGCTGATTATGGAATCAATGTGGTGGAAATTTTCAATTTTCCAGCTTATCCAGATGAAGTTCCTTGATTGAAATGCCCTGAACATCCCAAGAGGCAGATGCACCCATGTTCATGTGTAGATGTGATGCCATCCGGAGCCTGGTAGAAACGAGTGTTGATTCTTTTAGTCCTACTTCCTTAGCCTGGAAAAGCATGACTTTACCAAGATAGAAAAAAAACCTCTAAAGATAACTTCATCTGGATTCATTTCATTAAAAACTGTTTTTAAAAATGTCCATTGAGAGTTCTATGCAGCAGTAAACAAAGATGACATCATGAAATTTGCAGATAAATGGATGGAACTAGAAGATTTTATGCTAAGTGAAGTAACACAATCCCAGAAAAACAAAAGACAAATGGTATCTCTCATCTGTGGATGCTAGTACCAAGTACCTAGTTGTAAGACAAACTGAGCAACGTTAATGTTATATTCCTCATGATCTAAGGATAACTGTGCTCTTGCATTGTGAATCCCTACACAGGTTCTAGAGCTGACCTAACATTTATTTTCAGACCTTAGGTTTTTGGTACATGATGGAGGGTATGTGTGCATCTTTTAGAGTATTATGGGATTAAAATGGAGAGATGTGAATCAAGGAATATGATATGGAAATAACATACAGTTTCTTTCCAAAGGATACAATTTTAATATAGGTACAATGTAATAGGCTGGTGCAACTTAGCCTTTCTGGGTGCTTAACGACCATACTTAACGCCCATACCAAATGGCTGAGGGACCTATGGGATAACTTTGTTCCTTGCCCTCAGAGGTCAACTAAGTCTAGAGGATTATGCATGGGGGCATCTCTTGAAGTGTCCTGCAAATGTGGGTCACCAGTCTTCCTGTTCAGGGAGGTCTTGGAGAGCCACTAATGGGACTTCAGCCAGTGTCCAGGCTATAAAGAGGAAAGTCTGCTCATGCTTCAGAAAAGGAAGCCTGGTTTAGCAAGACCTGACTTTGTCCTTGAGTAGATGGAACTGGTAAATGAAAAGCTGAAAGGAGTCAGGGGCTCCCATCCTCCCCCGCCCCCCAAAACAAACAAACCCTGAGAGACCCCTGAGGACCAGATCCTCAACTGACCTTGAGAAAACAAAAACCTTGGTTCATCTGGGCTAACTGTGTGACCTTAAGCACCCAAAAGAAAGGTACAACCAGATATAAATAATCAGTAAAACTAGAGAAACTGTACTGCAGACATAGAACTTGAGATCTTAATAAAAAGACAAAAAGAAAAAAGAGAGAGTACTGTTGTTTGGCCTGTCTTCAATTCTTACTGGCAAGTGCATCAGCTCTGTGGCTTCCACCACTTTTGGCGCTCCTCAAAGACATGAGACACAGCTTTTTAACCTTCCAATATGGACTGAGGACTCATATCTCTCCAAGAATCCTCCAAACCTTCAATGGCAGATGGGGACTACTTAGATACCCAGCTTGTGGACTAAACAGCTAAGGGGATGACAGCCTCATCAGAATATAGACTGCCATTATTGGACTACCTGGGCTGTATCATGGAGGCCAGTACAGGGGGATCAAGACAGGAAGCGTGCTTACTGTACTTCATTTAGGGGACCATAGGAGGGAAAGACCCCCATGTGGAGCAAAAGTGCAGGATTGATAGTTGTTTGGGATTGCCAAGGAGGAACCTTTGAGTAGCTCCTTAAGGAAAACATGACATCTCTTAGGGAAAAAAAATCCTCCAATTCAAGTGATATGTCTATGTATGTATGTATATATATTTATGTATATATAAGTATGTATATATATATATATATGTATATATACTGTAGCAATGCAAGTTGGAGACAACAACAACAAAAGAACTGAAAAAAGCTCTGGAAAGACTCAGAAAAAGATGTGGGACATCTATAGCAGAGTGCAAGGACTCGGGTGGAGTGGGGGGCATGGAAGGGGAAGCAATTCTGGATTCGACTGAGAAATGATGTATGACTTATGGAAAAAGTTTAATAACAATAAAAAATTATATAAACAAAAAAGTAAAATAAAAAAACTAAAAAAGTGTCCATTGAAAAGGTCAGATAAACTTTTTCTCTAGGTTTCTTTTTCTTTTTGTGGTATTCCACCTTTCTCCTCCTGTGCTGGGGACCGGACCTATGACCTTACACTTGTTAGACAAGCACTCTTCCAAGAAGCTAAATAAATCCCCAAGGATGGCTGGGAGAATTTTTAAGTCATAAAACTAGGAAATAATCTGAATTTACTATTGTTGAGTCAGGCTGTCCTCTTGTCCCATCTTATAGGCACACACTCCACTTGGCTTCTATATCTGTGACAGTGTCCGTCCCATCTGTGAATTGTGATGTGATTCCTTACTGAAAGCACAATTTGCTTCAGACCTCCATATTCCAGAGACCTCCTGTTACAAGTGCAATGGAAAATGAGTTCATATTTTCATATATAATTATAGTGACTGAGGCTTAAAGATAAGGTGGTCTATTGGAGAGCAAAGTTGATGTGACTCCCATGTTGCTGAATGACACTGTGGGGACAGCAAAATGGACTTTTAATGACACTTGCATTGGGACCAGTGTGACATTCCTGGTTATGATTTGAAGGTCTGCATACTGTCTACCCCCTCATTGTGCACATGCATACACAGTCACACAAATGCACATACACTTACACATAAGCACACACATGCACACACTTTATACATACATATTCATACACATACACACATATGCATATACTCATACATACACTCATATACACATAATGCACATGTGCAGCCACATTTATGTATACACACACTCATACACACACTTGCACATACAACATGGACACAGTCATATGCATACACACATGCATACATGTGCATACACTCATACATATATGTGTATGCACATGCTCATGAACATACACCTTCACTGTCACACGCTCCCTGGAAGATATTTGACACATTGGGTACCCTCAGTCACTCCATTAGAAAGAACTCACTGGCTCTCATGCCTTTTAGTACAACTGCTTTTAGCTTGCCAAACTCCACTTGGGTGCTTAAAGGAAAAAAAAAAAGTTGGGGCCTTTTTGTTTTTATGTTGGCCAAATTTTATTTCTACTGTTGAGAATGAAAGTTGATATTCACACTCTGAAATTAATAGCTCTTGGCAGATTTAGGCACCATAGAGATTTTTAAGCAAGGTGAACAGTTTGATGGTCACTCCTTCTTTGTTTTTAGGTTGATGCCTTTCCTCCCAATGGCTATGGCTTGTACAACATAGTGGGGAATGCGTGGGAGTGGACCTCAGACTGGTGGACTGTTCACCATGCTGTTCAGGAAGCCCACAACCCTGTGAGTATCACTCTAGAAGGACACTTGTAGCTGAGGGTGATGACTTCCATGTAGTTCCCGTGTGGACTACAGCAAGAGTCTCATGTGTTTTCTTGATATCAATCTCATATTTCCCTAAAGGGACATAATGACTACTTCTCATTTGAACCTTGGAGTGCTGTAAAAAATGTCTAGTTTCATGTGCTGTTGAATTGTGATAATGAGAACTATTTAAAAGAATATGCCTGTAGCTTTAGAAATTATACTCCATCTCATAAATTTGATCTAAGCATGATATATAAATAACTACAAAACTCATTAATGTATCTGGGCATGGTGGTGTATGCCTTCAATCTTGGTACTCGGGAGGCAAAGTCAGGTGGGTCTCTGTGAATCTGAGACTTGCTTGGTCTACATATTGAGTTCTAGGCCAGCCAGAGCAGAAAGGAAGAAGAAATCATGAATGTTCTAGTATCATCAATTGTTAAGATCAGACGGTCTTGTTCATGCAACTCCTTGTATGGGATTTGATGGGTTCATATGTTGATTCAGCAGCATTATTCAGAGAAAATAAGAATATGTGCTTTCTTGGATAAATGTTGAGTTAGAAACCTGGATCATTTAGTGGTTATTTCCTGAGCCTCTTGTATGGTAAGGTGGATGCATCACATACCTTAGGATTTGTTCCCCTAAAGGTATATGTCTTCTGGTTTGTAACAAATGTCAAATTCAAGTATTCTGCTACCCTGTCTCTAAAACAAAACTCTTTGGTCTAGCATATAAAACTTGAGAATCAGCCAGACATGGTGGCATACACCTTTAATCCCAACACTGGGAAGCAGAGGCAGGTGGATCTCTATGAGATCAAGGCTAGCCTAGCACATGTAGTGAATTCCAGGTTGTCTGGGACTACAGGGAGACCCCGTCTCAAAAAAAAAAAATAAAACTTGAGATCCAAAATGGATATTCAGAAAGTGCTTCATTTAAAATAATATCTTCGGGGGCTGGAGAGATGGCCTAGTGGTTAAGAGCACTGACTGCTCTTGCAGAGGACCCGGGTTCGATCACCAGCACCCACATGGCAGCTGAGAACCATCTTTGACTCCAGTTCCAGGGGAATCCGACACCCTCTTCTGACCTCTGCAACATTGCACGACACGGGTGCACCAACCTGCATGCAGACAGTACATTCATACACATAGGGAAAAAAAATTTTGCCTACTTCTCTTTTTAAACAGATTGGGGCTGGAATATGTAATCATCCCATCTCTAACAAACTTAGGTATTTATTAGTCTGGACAAAGAACAGTATTAAAACTAGTCCCACGGGAGCTCAATAGGTTTAACCTTTTGCAAAGGTGGGGAAAATGATAAAGAAAATTAATTTTTCAGTCACTTCTCATTGGAGGGTTAAACACCTCAGAGCAGTGGAGGAATCCTGTTAACTCTGTGCCCCAGGCCATTTTTCTTAATATGTGGATAAATTTCTGTTTGATATACTTCATTTGCTTTCACAGAAAAACACATGGGCTGTTCATGAATAATCTAGAGACACAGATCTACTTTTGGAGGGCACAGATGAAAAAGCTGAGTTCTTTAGAAACTATCTCTCCCACCTCCTGTTTTTCTTTACTTTCTGGCAAGGCTGGTCAAAGTAATGGTTAAAGACAACCTGTCTCTTCAAAACGAGAAAAAGGTTGTGAGTTCTTGGTGAATCTGCGGTTGGGAGTGACATTCTCTCCTGGCAGGATGTGACTTGGCATTGGTTGTCAGAAACAGAAATAGATTTTCCCCCGTCAGATAAAAGCATCTGCATGCTTGGGAGGGGCTGTGCCAGCTCCAGAACTCTGGCAAGTTGTGAATGTATCTCTCTGACCATCTGGTGTTGAGAGCAGCGTGATTAGCTTGCAGTCTCCTAACAGCTCGAGTTTCTTCTAAGGATCTGCAGAAAATTCCCTATTTTTCATTTCACTATTCCCAGGCTTTTTCCTGGATGTCCCTCTCCTCATTCCATTGAAATTGTCCCCATTTTGTAGCCAAGCTTGTCACAGTGGGCGCATTTGCTTTTTGATTTGATAGTTTAGAGAACTAAACCCTAATTCCACAGGCACCACCAGTGAGATTTTGACAGCTTTCTTCGTTTTCAGTAGACAACTTGTCAGCATTGACTAGTCCGGCACCCAAGGAAACGCCATGCTGTCTACCATCTAGAATGATCTCGTGGAGAACAGATACTGTTACTTTCCATTTTAAATTTCTGAATGGCTTTTTTTTTTTTTGTTGCTGTCGTTGTTTGTTTCTGAGGTCCAGTCTTATTATATACTACAGGTCGCTGGCTTGGGATAGACCCTGGCCCCTTTTATCCACATTATCAGCAGTTCTTGTATGCTGTGTTTTTCTAGGAGCAGAAAACTCCTTAAGCCTTTTCCTTTCACTAAAGGGAAACTTGGCCAGGTTGGGGTCTTGCCCCAAGGGTACTCTTTGTACCAGTCAGGAGCAAATCTGGAGTCCTCTCCTTAAGAGCTCTAATCTCCCTTAGCACGGGAGCCCTTCTTCGCAGACAGGCCTTGGCTACCTTGCCTGCAACATTAAGCTTCCCAGTGTTCTTTTTCCTCTCCAAACTGTATGTTTTGTATTTCTTTCTGCCCCATTTGTTCTTTTTCCAGTGTACAGCTGCATAATATTCAGCATTAATAATCATGCCGCAGATGCAAAATTAGTCTGTTTTGGTAATTACTCCATCAAAGAAATGAGTCCATTCCCTTTTCATTTAGCCTCAGGCCAGTTCTTGGGCCATTGGCAATAAGGCAGCCAGATTCTCTGCCAAAATATCCTGGTTGCTGTTTCAGCTCTTGCTTCCTTCTCCCACTACCCTGGGTCCTACCAAAATGGTCCACTAAGCTCTGCTTATGATACAGAAATATCTGGGTGTCCTTGAGAGCAGTGGAGCCTTTCTCAGCTCTCTTGAGAGAGAGAGACCCTGGCTTGAGAGGCTAGGGTCCCAGAACCTCAGCAGCCACCAAAGCCACTTCAAACCAGAGGCTTTTGGGTTCTTGTCTCACAAATTCAAAGAATGAAATTTACGGACCACAGAGGGTGAGTTTTAGAAAGGAGTATTTCTTTCTAGGGAGTTTGGGATAAAGAAAGCAGAGCTCCTGTACAGCAGGAGGGGTCCCCCATAATGGGATTCCACTGAGTCTCATTACCTTATTAACTCATTAGGAGTTAATAAGGATTTAGTGGGGGGGGGGGGGGAAGAGGGAGATGAGCCGGTCAGTCCACTCCACATTTCAGGTGTCCAGGTCCTTCAAGGTCCTGGTGATGAGGTCCTGGTCATGTCTTCAGTGCATGGATGTGGTAAGAAAAAAAGCCACACCCTCTTACTGGAATCCTCAGCCTCTTGCTCTGGTGGAACCAGAGACATCTTTGGAATAGATAGTTCTGGCATCTCCAACCTCAGGTAGGGACACATTTACTGGCAGATCCAAGGAATATTCACCTTCCAGCTGGGAGAGAAACTGGCTGTTATTCTTTTGGGCTCTTTGCTCTGTGCTGTCTAGCCATTTTCTGCCCCTCTGCTCTTATCACTTACAACATTTAACCACTTTTTCTAGTCCAAACTTCTACATCCCTCCAAAAACCAACATGATCAGGTTCTTCACAGCAGTAGCTCCCTTTCTAGCACCAACTTCTGCATTACTTACTTTTATGTTACTATGATAAACACCATGACCAAGGAAGCTTAGAAGAGTTTATTGGGCTATAGTTCCAGAGGAGCAAGAGTCCATCATGGTAGGGAAGTGTGGCAGCAGCAGTGGCTGGAGCAGAAACCTGAGCACTCACAACTTCAAGCAGGCATGGGGACCCAGGAGAGCTGGCTGAGCATTCTTAGCTTCAAGCAGACACGGGAACCCAGGAGAGCTGGCTGAGCACTCACAGCCTCAAGCAGGCATAGGAAGCCAGGAGAGCAGGCGAGCACTCACAGCTACAAGCAGGCACAGGAACCCAGGAGAGCTGGCTGAGCACTCACAGCCTCGAGCAGGCACAGGAAGCCAGGAGAGCAGGCTGAGCACTCACAGTTTCAAGCAGGCACGGGAACCCAGGAGAGCTGGCTGAGCACTCACAGCCTCCAGCAGGCACAGGAAGCCAGGAGAGCAGGCCAAGCACTCACAGTTTCAAGCAGGCACAGGAACCCAGGAGAGCTGGCTGAGCACTCACAGCTTCAAGCAGCAACAGGAGGCCAGGAGAGCATGCGGAGCACTCACAGCCTCGAGCAGGCACAGGAAGCCAGGAGAGCAGGCCGAGCACTCACAGCTTCAAGCAGGCACAGGAGAGCAGGCCGAGCACTCACAGCTTCAAGCAGGCACAGGAACCCAGGAGAGCAGGCTGGAAGTAGAACACGGCTATAAACTCTTTGGGTTTTTTGTTCTTGTTTTCTTTTCATTTTTCTTTTGTCTGTAAACTCTTAAAGCCCACCGTTAGTGACATGCTTCCTCCAGCTAGGCCACATCTCCTAAAGGTTTCATGATCCTCTCCAAACAGCACCACCAACTAACCAAGTAATCAAATACTTGGAGCCTGTGAGGGACACTTGTCAGTCAGACACTACACTGTTCTTGTCCATACTTAGTCATGTCAGTATTTTAAATTTCAGCTGCTCTGGTTAGTATTTTATACTGTTTTATTGTGGTTTTCTCATATTTGTGTTTCTGATTATTATTATTGGGGGAGGTGCACATGTAGAAGCCAGAAAACAACTTTGTGGAGTTGGTTCTTGCTCCCACTTTTACGTGGGTTTGTTCTAGAGCCTGAACTTGTTGGGCATGGGCACACACCTTTTCCCACTATGCCATCCCCCAGGGTCCAGTTGTCCTTTTGTAATGTGTACACCTGATAGGAAACATCTGGCTGGCATATTGAGCCATTTCTTTTGTTCATGGTTTTTGGTCACATCTTTAGTTCTTTTTTATTGAATATCAGACATTCTGTGTGGAAAACTGGAGCGATTTTGAAGACTAGAGAGTGTACTCTTTCCCTAGAGAATATTTACTTCTGCTTCTACAAAATTCTGTGTCATATTAGCTTAATCCAGTCAGGAATTGAAGTGATGTGAGACGGAGCTGCAGTCCCTGTGAAGACTGGTCTATTTCCAGTTCACCTTGGCTTAGTTCTTCAAGGTACCAACCAAAAGCATAGGGGTTTTACCATGGGAACTCTGGGTGGTTTCCTTAGGCTGTGAGTCTATTGGAAGTTCTGTTTCACACCCACTGCCCTTTGACTTAATCAACCTCTGGGAGTCAGTTTTCTCTTTCTAGGCCTCCTTTCTCTCTGAGATGGGAGCTCTCTCTCTGCAAGGCTTTGCAATGTAGAGGTTCTTACCTGCTTTGATCAATTCTTATTTCTCTTTGAGGTCCTAATTTGTTTATCTTTCTTCCCTAATGGCTTCTTTATCTTTAGTGCTTAGAAAAGAACCTGGCGTATAGTCATTAGTCCTATAATAATGCCAATTCCTGATAGCTAGGCTTGGAGGAGTTCAGTGGCTGTCCAAACTCCAGGTGTTTAAAAAGCAGAGGTGGTGGGCTGGAGAGATGGCCTAGCGGTTAAGAGCACTGACCGCTCTTTCAGAGGACCCGGGTTCGATCCCCAGCACCCACATGGCGGCGGAGAACTGTCTGAAACTCCAATTCCAGGAGAACTCCAGTTCCAGGGGAATCTGACACCCTCTTCTGACCTCCGCGGCATTGCACGACGCGGGTGCAAAGACTTGCATGCAGACAGTACATTCATACACATACATAAATAAATAAAATTAAAAAAGCAGAAGTGGTTAGAAGCAGACATTTTCAGGGTTGTTTCAACCCAAATACCTAGGTAAGCATTTCAACCCAAGATCTTGCCTCTTCAGTGTCTCATATTTATGTTAGCTCTAAGACTAACTCATCATGCTTACTTTAAAGCTGTTTCAAAGAGCTTGGGACAAGTCAGTGCTGCCCTCTATGCAAAGGTTATTTATGAAATGCCTTCTTAGTGACTTCCAGGGAGCAAAAGTTAATAACTTAGAAAAAATTTTATTGTTTTTATTTTATTAGGCAATCATCTGTGGCAAAGCAGGTTGTAGAAACAACCTTCCATACGTCGTTATGATATTTGGCCATATGGAGTGAGGATCACTTTGCTGTTGCCTCTCTGTGTGTGTGCGTGTGTGTGTGTGTGTGTGTGTGTGTGTGTGTGTGTGTGTGTCTGCCCATCCATTTGTCCATCCATCCTTTGGAGGTACTTGCAAAGCACCCACACAGACACCTAAGAGTATGGCCATTTGATGTGATATAGTTTAACCAGATTAATATATATTAGTAAATTAATATAGCCTGATTAATCTATATTAACATTGTATTTTTTTCTTTTTCATTTGCTTATCTCTGAAACCCATATTATCTATGTCAGTATGTAGTGCTTCCAAGAAAATGTAGAGCTAAAAATAAGTATAGAAGGGCTGGGCATGTTGGCGCATACCTTTAATCCAAGCACTCAGGAGGCAGAGGTAAGCAGATTACTGTGAGATAGAGGCCAGCCTGGAATGGTTTACATAGTGAGTTCCAGGCCAGTTGGGTCAATGTAGTGAGACCGTGTCTCAAAAAGCAAAAAAAAAAAGAGGAGAGCTTATTTAATATTCTAATTTCCTTCAACTATGTATTCACTGTCACTACTAAGCCGGTGCTGAGGATGTGATGGGACAGAGATTTATAGTAGTTTTCTCACTCTAAGATAAGGGCAGTTGCATTTAGGCAGGAGTTTTTGGTTTGGAGTTCTGTTGCTTTGTTTTGAGACAAGGTACGGGATCTCGTTCTATAGCCCAAGCTTCCTTTGAACTGGCAGTCCTCCTGCCTCTGCCTCCTGAGTGCTGAGATTACAGGCACATGCCATCATGCTTGGTTTAGGCAGCTAGCCCCCCATCCTCCACTTAGGGAAAGAGTTCTATCTTGGAACTAGCCCAGACAACTTGTGTTCTAGCTCTAGCCTTGATAGTAATGAGATGCTTCTCAACTTAGGATACATCTTGGACTTCTTTGTTTATAAATTATAAATAATTATTGTGAAATTGTTGTGGGATTAGACTTATTTATTTATTTGTTTATTTTTATTTTATTTATTTTTGTATGTGTATGAATGTACTGTCTGCATGCAGGTCTGTGCACCTGTGTCATGCAATGCTGCGGAGGTCAGAAGAGGGTCTTGGATTCCCCTGGAACTCCTGGAATTGGAGTTACAGACGGTTCTCAGCTGCCATGTGGGTGCTGGGGATCGAACCCGGGTCCTCTGCAAGAGCAGTCGGTGCTCTTTTTTTTTTTTTTTTTTTTTTTGGTCTTTTTGAGACAGGGTCTCCCTGTAGCTCTGGCTGTCCTGGAACTCACTATGTAGACCAGGCTGGCCTTGAACTCACAAAGATCTGCCTGCCTCTGCCTCCCAAGTGCTAGGATTAAAGGCGTGCACCACCACGCCCTGCTGCTAGGCTATCTCTCCAGCTGGAGATTAGACTTGTTAATGTGTGTGGAAAGGCTTTGCACTTCCATATCTCATTGTTGTCTTGTGATTTTTGTTTATGTAATGTTCTGGCTCTCTGATTGGAATAGTGCACACTTCTGTCAGAAGAGATAAGTCATGTTGGCCTGTAGAAGCAAAGGGGAGGAAAACTGTAATTATGATATTCCTGATATTCCTCCTCCCCATATCTTATGTCCCTGTATTCCACTGGCCTGTTTACAGTCAAAACTTCACTCGCTCATGCTTTAGGCTCATGTCGGTCCAGTGGTTGTAAGATGTACCCAATTGCCCAGTTGTATACCCCCCCCCCCCCCACTGCTTTCCAAGGCTTAGCCAGAGGTTCTGCTGTGTTTCTGTGAACGTGGCTGGGGATTTTCCATGAGATTGTATGGTTCTGGACAAGTTGGAAACGTGTGTCTTTTTTCAGGGTTGTTTTGATGTAGCCAGGAATTGACCAGGGAAGCTGTAAGCCCATCCTCTCTGCCTTCCATGGTTTGAAATGTTTGGTCTCTGCTTGTTTCTAAGAACACTTCCCTGAACCCTCACCTCTCTGAGCATAGCCCAGTAAGTGAATTGAGGGGCACAGCAGTCTTCTAGTCTGAGATCAGTATGAGTAGCCGTGCTGGCAGGTAACCAGCTTGTTAACCCTGTTTAGAGCCTTCATTATTGGTTGGTGGTTCTTGGGGCTTAGACTGACTTTACTTTGTAGATCCTGAATGCTGTGCTTTATTGCTCCCTGTAGTCCCAGCTGACCCGGAACACAGCTTAGAGAACAGAAGCACATGGCTTAGACTATCTATCTACCTCCTAGTCCTCTACATGGCCGTAAATGTTAAATGTCCCACTGCTCTCCTCTGCAGTTCATATCGTCATACCCACTGGTGCCCCACCCACAGACAGCTCAATTCAGCAAGCATCTACTGAATACGTAGTCTATACTAGAGGCAGGAAGTTGCTTGGGAATGTTTACCTGCTATAAGACCTTTGCTCACATTGTTAGTAAGGATATTCTAGGGAGTGAGCAAATCAGTTTGTTGGAGAAGCAGCCTAGTGTTCCAAGTGAAGAACGCAGGGAGGTATTAATGGAGTGTACTGATGAACAACTAACATGGATTCCTGAGTCCCAGGGGCAGAGCAAGGTGGTTGCAATGTCTGTTTCTTGAAACTGTTTCAGAAGATAATTTTAACTTTGTGCTAGAAGAAGTTGAAAACCTTTCTGGAAGGAATGGTCCTGGGCCTCCGTTGCCATTTGTCTGTGTGGCTCTGGAGTAGAGCTGCTCAGAGCAAACAAGAACTTCTGAGAAACAGAAGTGAGCATGAGTATAGAGAACTTGAGACCTAGAGCCTTCGAGCACATTTCCTAATGCGTATGCAAGCACATGGAAAGGGCAATTGGCAGTTCCAGTTCTAATGGCAGAAATATTTTGCTACTTCTTTTTTTCCTTTTTTCCTTTTTTTTTTTTTTTCCTTTGGTATTTTTGAGGCAGGGTCTCCCTGTAGCCCCAGCTGACCTGGAATGTACTCTATAGACCAGGCTGGCCCTGAACTCACAGAGATCCACCTGCCTCTGCCTCCTGAGTGCTGGGATTAAAGGCATGCTGTTGCTACTTCTTAAATAGAAGTACCTTCAAAACTCGTCACAACTTTTGATCCTTCCTGAACACAGAGGGTAGGACAATAAACTGTGTCACACACCTTCTTTGTTTGGGACAGGAATCTTCTTTTTTATCTCTGGATAACTGTGATCCTGCAACCCCTGGCTTAAAACTTCCTGGGCAGCAAGAACTCTTAACAGCTGGGGTAGGCTGTGGCTACAGGAATGCTCTGTGTGAAGGTGCTAACTCTGTGTGAAGATGCTAAGTCCAACCAGGCTTCTCTTGTGGAGGGTCAACCCTCTGGTCCTCTGTCTGGCATGGAAGCTTTTATTTCTGAAGGTCATCAAAGCATTTCCTCTTAGTTTTTCTTTTTTAGAATCCCCTTTCTGTCTGTTTTACCTGCTGATAACTTACAACTCAGGGCAAGTCAGTTACTTCTGTTTGTCCTCTGAATAATATCAATGGGAAAAGTATTTAGAACACATACAGAATTGCTTGGGACTCAAAGTCTTTACAATTTTGGATCTTGGAATATTCGTATATGCATAGTCAGGTATCTCAGAGCTTGGATCCAGGTCTGCATATGAAATGCTTCTATTTCACGTATAGCTTACATCATAACCTGAAGGTTATTATATATATATTATATATAATATATATATATTATATATAATATACAGCACTCAGGATATATATTTGGTCCTTTTGAGACAGGGTCTCCCTGTAGCCCCAGCCTTCCTAGAACATATATATATATATATATATATATATNAGATACCCAGTTGTGGACTAAAACAGCTCAGGGTCGAGACAGCCTTCCTCAGAATTATTAGACTGCCATTATTGTTGGACTACCTGGGCGTATCATGGAGGCCAGTACAGGGGGATTAAGACAGGAAGCATGCTTACTTACTGTCCTTTCCTTAGGGGACCATAGGAGGGAAAGAACCCCATTGTGGAGCAAAAGTGCAGGCTTGATAGTTGTTTTGGATTGCCAAGGAGGAAACCTTTGAGTAGCTCCTTAAGGAAACACATGACATCTCTTAGGAAAAAAAAATCCTCCATTTCAAGTGATATGTCTTATGTATGATGTATATATAATTTATGTAATATAATATGCTATATATATATTATTGTATATATACTGTAGCAATGCAAGTGGGACCACAACAACAAAGAAATGAAACAAACAGCTCTGAAAGACTCAGAAAAAGATGTGGGACATCTTCGCCGAGTGAAGGGCCTCGGGTGTAGTTGTGGGGGCATGAAGGGGAAGCAATTCTGAATCTCGACTGAGAAACTGATGTATTATGATTTGTGGGAAAAAGTTTAATAACATAAAAAAAAATTATATAAACAAAAAAATGTAGTGTAAAATAAAAAAAACTAAAAAACGTTGTTCCATTGAACAGGTCAGTACTTTTTCTCTAGGTTTCTTTTTCTTTTTGTGGTATTCCACCTTTCTCCTCCTGTGCTGGGGACCGGACCTATGACCTTACACTTGTTAGACAAGCACTCTTCCAAGAAGCTAAATAAATCCCCAAGGATGGCTGGAGGGAGAATTTTTAACGTCATAAAACTAGGAACATCATCTGACTTTACTATTGTGAGTCAGGCTGTCCTCTTGTCCCACTCTTATACGGCACACACTCCACTTGGCTTCTATATCTGTGACAGTGTCCGTCCCATCTGTGAATTGTGATGTGATTCCTTACTGAAAGCACAATTTGCTTCAGACCTCCATCATTCCAGAGACCTCCTGTTTACAAAGGTGCACTATGGAAAATGACGTTCATTATTTTCATATTATATAATTATAGTGCCTGGGCTTAAAGATAAGGTGGTCTATTGGAGAGCAAAGTTGATGTGACTCCCATGTTGCTGAATGACACTGTGGGGACAGCAAAATGGACTTTTAATGACACTTGCATTGGGACCAGTGTGACATTCCTGGTTATGATTTGAAGGTCTGCATACTGTCTACCCCCTCATTGTGCACATGCATTACACAGTCACACAAATGCACAACACTACACCAAGCACCACCACTAGCACACACGGTATACAGACATATTCATACACATACACACAATATGCATATACTCACAATACACTCATATACATAATGCACATGTGCAGCCACATTTATGTATACCACACTCATACACACACTTGCACATAACATGGACAACCGTCATGTGTCGCATACACACATGCATACATGTGGCCATACACTCATTACATATTTGTACTTGCACATGCTCATGAACATACACCTTCACTGTCACACGCTCCCTGGAAGATATTTGACACATTGGGTACCCTCAGTCACTCCATTAGAAAGAACTCACTGGCTCTCATGCCTTTTAGTACAACTGCTTTTAGCTTGCCAAACTCCACTTGGGTGCTTAAAGGAAACAAAAAAAAGTTGGGCCCTTTTGTTTTATGTGTGGCCAAATTTTCTTTCTTACTGTTGAGAATGAAAGTTGATATTCACACTCTGAAATTAATAGCTCTTGGCAGATTTAGGCACCATAGAGATTTTTAAGCAAGGTGAACAGTTTGATGGTCACTCCTTCTTTGTTTTTAGGTTGATGCCTTTCCTCCCAATGGCTATGGCTTGTACAACATAGTGGGGAATGCGTGGGAGTGGACCTCAGACTGGTGACTGTCACCATGCTGTTCAGGAAGGCCCACAACCCTGTGGAGTATCCTCTATGACAGGAACTTGTAGCTGAGGGTGATGATCTTCCATGTAGTTCCCGTGTGGACTACAGCAAGAGTCTCATGTGTTTCTTGATATCAATCTCATATTTCCCTAAAGGGACATAATGACTACTTCTCATTTGAACCTTGGAGTGCTGTAAAAAATGTCTAGTTTCATGTGCTGTTGAATTGTGATAATGAGAACTATTTAAAAGAATATGCCTGTAGCTTTAGAAATTATACTCCATCTCATAAATTTGATCTAAGCATGATATATAAATAACTACAAAAACTCATTCATGTATTGGGCTATGGTTGGTGTACCTGCCTTCATTGGTACTCGGGAGGCAAAGTCAGGTGGGTCTCTGTGAATCTGAGACTTGCCTTGGTCTACCATAGTTGAGTTCTAGGCCAGCCAGAGCAGAAAGGAAGAAGAAATCACTTTGAATGTTTAGTATAATCAATTGTTAAGATCAGACTGTCTTGTTCATGCAACTCCTTGTATGGGATTTGATGGGTTCATATGTTGATTCAGCAGCATTATTCAGAGAAAATAAGAATATGTGCTTTCTTGGATAAATGTTGAGTTAGAAACCTGGATCATTTAGTGGTTATTTCCTGAGCCTCTTGTATGGTAAGGTGGATGCATCACATACCTTAGGATTTGTTCCCCTAAAGGTATATGTCTTCTGGTTTGTAACAAATGTCAAATTCAAGTATTCTGCTACCCTGTCTCTAAAACAAAACTCTTTGGTCTAGCATATAAAACTTGAGAATCACCCGACATGGTGGAATACACCTTTAATCCCAACACCCCCATGGGAAGCAGAGAGGCAGGTGGATCTCTATGAGTCTAAGGCGCTAGCCTGCACATTTGTAGTGAATCTCCAGGTTGTTCTGGGACTACAGGGCGACCCCGTCTCAAAAAAAAAAAATAAAACTTGGAGATCCAAAATGGAATTCAGAAAGTGCTTCATTTAAAATAATATCTTCGGTGGTGCGCGAAGATGGGCCTAGTGGTTAAGACGCACTGACTGCTCTTGCACGGGACCGGGATTCGATCACCAGCACCCACATGGCAGCTGAGAAACCATTTTTACTCCAGTTCAGGGAATCCGAACACCCTTCTCGACCTTGCAACATTGCACGACACGAGGTGCACAAACCTGCATGCAGACAGTACATTCTTACACATAGTGAAAAAAAATTTGCTTACTTCTCTTTTTAAAACACGAGTGGGCTGGAATATTGTTGGCATGTATCACCATCTCCCTACAAAAACTTAGTGTATTTATTAGTTGGACAAAGACACAGTATAAAAAGTCCACGGCGAGCTCAATAGGTTTACTTTTGCAAAGGTGGGGAAAATGATAAAGAAAATTAATTTTTCATCACTTCTCATTGGAGGGTTTTAAAACACTCAGAGCGGGAGGAATTCTGTTAACTCTGGCCCCAGCCATTTTTCTTAATATGGGATTAAATTTCTGTTGATATACTTCATTTGCTTTCACAGAAAAACACATGGGCTGTTCATGAATAATCTAGAGACACAGATCTACTTTTGGAGGGCACAGATGAAAAAGCTGAGTTCTTTAGAAACTATCTCTCCCACCTCCTGTTTTTCTTTACTTTCTGGCAAGGCTGGTCAAAGTAATGGTTAAAGACAACCTGTCTCTTCAAAACGAGAAAAAGGTTGTGAGTTCTTGGTGAATCTGCGGTTGGGAGTGACATTCTCTCCTGGCAGGATGTGACTTGGCATTGGTTGTCAGAAACAGAAATAGATTTTCCCCCGTCAGATAAAAGCATCTGCATGCTTGGGAGGGGCTGTGCCAGCTCCAGAACTCTGGCAAGTTGTGAATGTATCTCTCTGACCATCTGGTGTTGAGAGCAGCGTGATTAGCTTGCAGTCTCCTAACAGCTCGAGTTTCTTCTAAGGATCTGCAGAAAATCCTATTTTTCATTTCACTATTCCCAGGCTTTTTCCTGGATGTCCCTCTCCTCATTCCATTGAAATTGTCCCCATTTTGTAGCCAAGCTTGTCACAGTGGGCGCATTTGCTTTTTGATTTGATAGTTTAGAGAACTAAACCCTAATTCCACAGGCACCACCAGTGAGATTTTGACAGCTTTCTTCGTTTTCAGTTAGACAACTTTGTCAGCATTGACTAGTCCGGCACACCCAAAGGAAACGCCATGCTGTCTACCATCTAGAATGACTCCGTGGGAGAACAGATTACTTTTACTTTCCATTTTAAATTTCTGAATGCTTTTTTTTTTTTTGTTGCGTCGTGTTTTGTTTTGAGGTCCAGTCTTATCTTATATACTACAGGTCGCTGGCTTGGGATAGACCCTGGCCCCTTTTATCCACATTATCAGCAGTTCTTGTATGCTGTGTTTTTCTAGGAGCAGAAAACTCCTTAAGCCTTTTCCTTTCACTAAAGGGAAACTTGGCCAGGTTGGGGTCTTGCCCCAAGGGTACTCTTTGTACCAGTCAGGAGCAAATCTGGAGTCCTCTCCTTAAGAGCTCTAATCTCCCTTAGCACGGGAGCCCTTCTTCGCAGACAGGCCTTGGCTACCTTGCCTGCAACATTAAGCTCATGCCCAGTGTTCTTTTTCCTCCCAAACTGTTTATTTTGCATTTCTTCTGCCCCATTTGTTCTTTTCACAGTGTCCAGCTGCTATAATATTCAGCATTAATAATCATGCCGCAGATGCAAAATTAGTCTGTTTTGGTAATTACTCCATCAAAGAAATGAGTCCTTCCTTTTCATTTAGGCCTCAGGACCAGTTCTTGGCATTGGCAATTAAGCAGCCAGATTCTCTGCAAAATATCCTGGTTGCTGTTTCAGCTCTTGCTTCCTTCTCCCACTACCCTGGGTCCTACCAAAATGGTCCACTAAGCTCTGCTTATGATTACAGACTATCGGGTGTCCTTGAGAGCAGTGGAGCTTTCTCAGCTCTCTTGGAGAGAGAGACCCTGGCTTGAGAGGCTAGGGTCCCAGAACCTCAGCAGCCACCAAAGCCACTTCAAACCAGAGTGCTTTCTGGGTTCTTGTCTCACAAATTCAAAGAGAAATTTACGGACCACAGAGGTGAGTTTTAGAAAGGAGTATTTCTTTCTAGGGAGTTTGGGATAAAGAAAGCAGAGCTCCTGTACAGCCGGAGGGGTCCCCCATATGGGATTCCCCTGGAGGTCTATTAACTTATTAACTCATTAGGGAGTTCTAAAGGATTTTAGTGGTGGGCGGGGGGGGGAGAGGGAGATGTAGCCGGTCAGTCCACCTCCACCATTTCAGGTGTCCAGGTCCTTCAAGGTCCTGGTGATGAGGTCCTGGTCATGTCTTCAGTGCATGGATGTGGTAAGAAAAAAAGCCACACCCTCTTACTGGAATCCTCAGCCTCTTGCTCTGGTGGAACCAGAGACATCTTTGGAATAGATAGTTCTGGCATCTCCAATCCTCGTAGGGACACATTACTGGCAGATCCAAGGAATATTCACCTTCCAGCTGGGAGAGAAACTGGCTGTTATTCTTTTGGGCTCTTTGCTCTGTGCTGTCTAGCCATTTTCTGCCCCTCTGCTCTTATCACTTACAACATTTAACCACTTTTCTAGTCCACACTCTCTTCACATACCTCCAAAAACCAACCTGATCGGTTCTTCAAAGCCAGTAGCTCTCCCTTTCTAGCACCAATTTCTGCATACTTTCACTTTTATGTTGCTATGATTAAACACCATGACCAAGGAAGCTTAGAAGAGTTTATTGGGCTTTCAGTTCCAGAGGAGCAAGAGTCCATCATGGTCGGGAAGTGTGGCAGCAGCGTGGCGGAGCAGAAAACCTGAGCACTCACAATTCAAGCAGGCATGGACCTCAGGAGACGGCTGAGCATTCTTAGCTTCAAGCAAGACACGGGAACCCAGGAGAGCTGGCTGAGCACTCACAGCCTCAAGCAGGCATAGGAACGCCAGGAGAGCAGGCGAGCATCACAGTACACAGCAGCACAGGAACCAGGCGAGCTGCTGGAGCACTCACAGCCCGAGCGAAGGCAAACAGGAAGCCAGGGAGAGCAGGGCTGAGCACTCACAGTTTCAAGCATGCACGGGGAACCCAGGATGAGCTGGCTGAGCACTCACATCACAGCAGGCACAGGAAGCAGGAGAGCAGGCCAAGCACTCACAGTTTCCAAGCAGGCACAGGAACCAGGAGAGCTGGCTGAGCACTCACAGCTTCAAGCAGCAACAGGAGGCCAGGAGAGCATGCGGAGCACTCACAGCCTCGAGCAGGCACAGGAACACAGGAGAGCACGGCCGAGCACTACAGCTTCAAGGCAGGCCACAGGAGGGAAGAGCGCCGAGCACTCACCCCGCTTCAAGCAGGCACAGGACCCCGAGCGAGAGCAGGTGGAAGTAAGTGGAACACGGCTAAACTCTTGGGTTGTTTTTTGTTCTTTGTTTTCTTTCATATTTTCTTTGGTCTGTAAACTCTTAAAGCCCACCGTTAGTGAAATGTTCCTTCCAGCATAGGCCACATCTCCTAAAGTTTCATGATCTCTCCCAAACAGCACCAGCAACTAACCCAAGTATCAAATCACTGGAGCCTCGTTTGGGGACACTTGTCAGTCAGACACTACACTGTTCTTGTCCATACTTAGTCATGTCAGTATTTTAAATTTCAGCTGCTCTGGTTAGTATTTTATACTGTTTTATTGTGGTTTTCTCATATTTGTGTTTCTGATTATTTTATTGGGAGGTGCACATGTAGAAGCCAGAAAACATACTTTGTGGAGTAGTTGGTTCTGCTCCCACTTTTACGTGGGTTTGTTCTAGAGCCTGAACTTGTTGGGCATGGGCACACACCTTTTCCCACTATGCCATCCCCCAGGGTCCAGTTGTCCTTTTGTAATGTGTACACCTGATGAGGAAACATCTGGCTGGCATATTGAGCCATTCTTTTGTTCAGGTTTTGGGTCACATCTTTAGTTCTTTTTTATTGAATATCAGACATTCTGTGTGGAAAACTGGAGCGATTTTGAAGACTAGAGAGTGTACTCTTTCCCTAGAGAATATTTACTTCTGCTTCTACAAAATTCTGTGTCATATTAGCTTAATCCAGTCAGGAATTGAAGTGATGTGAGACGGAGCTGCAGTCCCTGTGAAGACTGGTCTATTTCCAGTTCACCTTGGCTTAGTTCTTCAAGGTACCAACCAAAAGCATAGGGGTTTTACCATGGGAACTCTGGGTGGTTTCCTTAGGCTGTGAGTCTATTGGAAGTTCTGTTTCACACCCACTGCCTTTGACTTACATCAACCTCTGGGAGGTCACGTTTTCTCTTTCCTAGGCCTCCTTCTCTCTGAGATGGGGCTCTCTCTCTGCAAGGCTTTGCAATGTAGAGGTTCTTACCTGCTTTGATCAATTCTTATTTCTCTTTGAGGTCCTAATTTGTTTATCTTTCTTCCCTAATGGCTTCTTTATCTTTAGTGCTTAGAAAAGAACCTGGCGTATAGTCATTAGTCCTATAATAATGCCAATTCCTGATAGCTAGGCTTGGAGGAGTTCAGTGGCTGTCCAAACTCCAGGTGTTTAAAAAGCAGAGGTGGTGGGCTGGAGAGAGATGGCCCTGCGGTTAAGAGCACTGACCGCTCTTTCAGAGGCCTCGGTTCGATCCCCAGCCCCCACCATGGCGGGCGAGAGACACCGTCTGAAAACTCCACACAGTCCGGCAGAAACTCCCAGTTCCAGGGGAATATGGACACCCTTTCTACCTCCGCGGCATTGCACGACGCGGGTGCAAAGACTGCATGCAGACAGTGACATTCATACCACATACATAAATAAATAAAATTAAAAAAAGAGCAATAAGTGTTAGAAGCAGACATTTTCAGGGTTGTTTCAACCCAAATACCTAGGTAAGCATTTCAACCCAAGATCTTGCCTCTTCAGTGTCTCATATTTATGTTAGCTCTAAGACTAACTCATCATGCTTACTTTAAAGCTGTTTCAAAGAGCTTGGGACAAGTCAGTGCTGCCCTCTATGCAAAGGTTATTTATGAAATGCCTTCTTAGTGACTTCCAGGGAGCAAAAGTTAATAAACTTAGAAAAAAATTTTATGTTTTTATATTTTTAGGCACTCATTCTGTGGCAAAGCAGGTTGTAGAAACAACCTTCCATACGTCGTTATGATATTTGGCCATATGGAGTGAGGATCACTTTCGTATGTTGCATCTCTGTGTGTGTGCGTGTGTGTGTGTTGTGTGTGTGGTGTGTTGTGTTGTGTGTGTGTCTTTCTTGCCCATCCCTTGTCCATCCATCCCTTTGGAGGTCACTTGCAAAGCCCCCACACGACACCTAAGAGTATGGCCATTTGATGTGATATGTTTTAACCAGCATTAATATATTTAGTAAATTAATATAGCCTGTATTTAATCTATATTAACATTGTATTTTTTTCTTTTCATTTGTATTATACTCTGAAACCCATATTATCTATGTCAGTATGTAGTGCTTCCAAGAAAATGTAGAGCTAAAAAAGAAGTAAGAAGGGCTGGGCATTTGTTGGTGCACATACCTTTAATCCAAGCATCAGGCGGCAGGAGGTAAGCAGTTACTGTGAGAAGAGGCCAGCTGGAATGGTTTACATAGTTGAGTTCCAGGCCAGTTGGTCAATGTAGATGAAGCGCTAGTTCAAAAACGCAAACAAAAAAAGAGGAGAGCTTATTTAATATTCTAATTTCCTTCAACTATGTATTCACTGTCACTACTAAGCCGGTGCTGAGGATGTGATGGGACAGAGATTTATAGTAGTTTTCTCACTCTAAGATAAGGGCAGTTGCATTTAGGCAGGAGTTTTTGGTTTGGGTTCTGTTGCTTTTTTTGACGACAAGGTACCGGATCTCGTTTTCTCTAGCCCACAGCTTCCTTTTGACTGGCAGTCCTCTCTGCTCTGCCTCCCTGAGTGCTGAGATACAGGCCACATGCCATCATGCTTGGTTTATGCAGCCTACCCCCCATCCTCCACTTAGGGAAAGAGTTCTATCTTGGAACTAGCCCAGACAACTTGTGTTCTAGCTCTAGCCTTGATAGTAATGAGATGCTTCTCAACTTAGGATACATCTTGGACTTCTTTGTTTATAAATTATAAATATTATTGTGAAATTGTTGTGGGATTAGATTATTTATTATTGTTTAGTTTTATTTTATTTCTTTTGATGTTATGGATTACGTCTGCATTGCAGGTCTGTGCACCTGTGTCTTGCAATGCTGCGGAGGTCAGAAGGGTCTTGGATTCCTCTGGGAACTCGGAGTGTCTGGAATTGGCGAGTTAACAGCCAGGGTCTCAGTGGCCCATGTGGGTGCTGGGGATCGAACCGGGTCTCTGCAAGAGCACGTCGGTGCTTCTTTTTTTTTTTTTTTTTTTTGTGTCTTTTGAGACAGTGTTCACCTGTCTACTCATGGCCTGTCCTGGGAACTCACTATGTAGACCAGGCTGGCATGTGAAACCACAAGATCTGCCTGCCTCTGCCTCCCACGGCTAGATTAAAGGTCACCACCACCGCCTGCTGCTAGGCTATCTCTCCAGCTGGAGATTAGACTTGTTAATGTGTGTGGAAAGGCTTTGCACTTCCATATCTCATTGTTGTCTTGTGATTTTTGTTTATGTAATGTTCTGGCTCTCTGATTGGAATAGTGCACACTTCTGTCAGAAGAGATAAGTCATGTTGGCCTGTAGAAGCAAAGGGGAGGAAAACTGTAATTATGATATTCCTGATATTCCTCCTCCCCATATCTTATGTCCCTGTATTCCACTGGCCTGTTTACAGTCAAAACTTCACTCGCTCATGCTTTAGGCTCATGTCTGGTCAGTGGTTGTAAGATGTACCCAATTTGCCCAGTGTGTATACCCCCCCCACCCCACTGCTTCAAGGCTAGCAGAGGTTCTGCTGTGTTTCTGTGAACGTTGGCTGGGATTTTCCATTGGATGTACTGGTTCTGGACACGTTGGAACCGTGTAGCTCTTTTCTCAGGGGTTTGTTTTGATGTAGCCAGGAATTGACCAGGGAAGCTGTAAGCCCATCCTCTCTGCCTTCCATGGTTTGAAATGTTTGGTCTCTGCTTGTTTCTAAGAACACTTCCCTGAACCCTCACCTCTCTGAGCATAGCCCAGTAAGTGAATTGAGGGGCACAGCAGTCTTCTAGTCTGAGATCAGTATGAGTAGCCGTGCTGGCAGGTAACCAGCTTGTTAACCCTGTTTAGAGCCTTCATTATTGGTTGGTGGTTCTTGGGCTTTAGACTGCTTTACTTTGTAGATCATGAATGCTGTGCTTTTGTCTCCCCTGTAGTCCCAGCTGACCCGGAACACAGCTCAGAGAACAGAAGCACATGGCTTAGACTATCTATCTACCTCCTAGTCCTCTACATGGCCGTAAATGTTAAATGTCCCACTGCTCTCCTCTGCAGTTCATATCGTCATACCCACTGGTGCCCCACCCACAGACAGCTCAATTCAGCAAGCATCTACTGAATACGTAGTCTATACTAGAGGCAGGAAGTTGCTTGGGAATGTTTACCTGCTATAAGACCTTTGCTCACATTGTTAGTAAGGATATTCTAGGGAGTGAGCAAATCAGTTTGTTGGAGAAGCAGCCTAGTGTTCCAAGTGAAGAACGCAGGGAGGTATTAATGGAGTGTACTGATGAACAACTAACATGGATTCCTGAGTCCCAGGGGCAGAGCAAGGTGGTTGCAATGTCTGTTTCTTGAAACTGTTTCAGAAGATAATTTTAACTTTGTGCTAGAAGAAGTTGAAAACCTTTCTGGAAGGAATGGTCCTGGGCCTCCGTTGCCATTTGTCTGTGTGGATCTGGAGTAGAGCTCTTCAGAGCAACAAGAACTTCTGAGAAACAGAAAAAGTGAGCTATGAGTTATAGAGAACTTGAGACCTAGAAGCACTTCGAGCACATTTCCTAATGCTATGCAGCACATGGTGGAAAGGGCAATTGGCAGTTCCAGAGTTCTACTGCCAGAAATATTTGCTACTTCTTTTTTTCCTTTTTTTCCTTTTTTTTTTTTTCCGTTGGTATTTTGAGGCAGGGTCTCCCTGTAGCCCAGCTGACCTGGGAATGTACTCTATATGCCCAGGCTGCCTGAACTCACAGAGATCCACCTGCCTCTGCCCTCCTGAGTTGCTGGGATTTAAAGGCATGCTGTGCCACTTCTTAAATCGGACGTACCTTCAAAACTCGTCAACAACTTTTGATCTTTCCTGAAAACAGAGTGGTTCGGACAATAACACTGTTGCACACACCTCCCTTCTTGTTTGGGACAGGATCTTCTTTTTTATCTCTGGAATAACTGTGTCCTGCAACCAATCCTGGCTTCAAACTTCCTGGGCAGCAAGAACTCTTAACAGCTGGGGTAGGCTGTGGCTACAGGAATGCTCTGTGTGAAGGTGCTAACTCTGTGTGAAGATGCTAAGTCCAACCAGGCTTCTCTTGTGGAGGGTCAACCCTCTGGTCCTCTGTCTGGCATGGAAGCTTTTATTTCTGAAGGTCATCAAAGCATTTCCTCTTAGTTTTTCTTTTTTAGAATCCCCTTTCTGTCTGTTTTACCTGCTGATAACTTACAACTCAGGGCAAGTCAGTTACTTCTGTTTGTCCTCTGAATAATATCAATGGGAAAAGTATTTAGAACACATACAGAATTGCTTGGGACTCAAAGTCTTTACAATTTTGGATCTTGGAATATTCGTATATGCATAGTCAGGTATCTCAGAGCTTGGATCCAGGTCTGCATATGAAATGCTTCTATTTCACGTATAGCTCTACATCATAACCTGAAGGTTATTATAAGATTATGTTATGCTCAATATTGAGAATCTCTATATAGATATACAGCACGTCAGGATATATCATATTTGGTCCTTTGAACCGGGTCTCCGGTAGCCCAGCCTGGCCTGAGAACTATTGACCTATGATGATGATGATATTATAGCGATGATGATGCACCAAATATATCAATCAAAAAAAAATAGAGCAATACGACTCAACAGCAGACATATTATTATATAGTATATATTATCTAACTATATATCTATATATATAATAACATAAAACATTCTAAAAATAAGAAGGCTGGCCTTGAACTCACCGATGCCACCTGACTACTAAAAGTCTTACAATTTGGATCTTGGATATTTTGTCATGCATAGTCAGGTATCTCAGAGCTTGGATCCAGGTCTGGCATATGAAGCTTTATTTCACGTATAGCTTACATCATAACCTGGAAGGTTATTTATATACTATATTATGATCATAATTATATATATATAATACTATCCAGCACTCAGGATACATATTGTGGGTCCTTTTGAGCAGGGTCTCCTGATAGCCCCAGCTCTCCAGAGACAATAGATATAATGGACCAAATAGATAAATATAAAAATATAGAAGATATAAAACAAAAATATAATTACACCTATACATATCTATAATAATTATACTATACTATTATATATATGAATAACAGGACTACTTGCTATATAGGACCAGGCTGCCTCTGAACTCACAAGTCCACATGCCTCTATATATAAAAATACTATTATGATCTTTTTTATATTTATATATTTGGCTATATATCTAATCTATATAATATATACAATGTGTTTATATATATGTGTGTGTGTTCTAGGAAGGCTGGGGCTATAGGGAGACCCTGTCTCAAAAGGACCAAATATATATCCTGAGTGCTGGGATTAAAGGCATGTGCAACCCCACCTGGCTATTTTATATATGTTTAATAATGTACATTAGGGCTGGTTAGATAGCTCAGTGGCTAAGAGCCCCTACTGCTCTTTCAGAGGACTCAAGTTCAGTTCCCACACCCATGTTGGGAGATTCACAACTGCCTGTAACTTCATCCAGGGAATCCAGTACCATCTTCTGGCCTCTGTGGGTACTCACACATTGGCATACACAGATATGCAAGCATATACCTAAAAATAAAATCTTTTAAAAAATTAATTTGGTAATGTAACATCTTATGTACATTGAACAATCAGACTCTGAACATATTGGTGCTTAAAATGGTTTTAATTTGGGGGCAGGTTTGATTAGAGATATTCAAGTTGTAGTAGTTTTCTTTTCCAGGGATTATCAACAACAGATTTGGCTGTTTGTAAGTGACCAATACACTGAAGGGACAGGGCTCGATTCCAAGTACTGGAGTCAGTCCACATTTCCTGAGTGCTTACTGTATCACAGGGCTACACCTGCTCTGGGGACACAAAGGGATGCAGAAGACAGGCCTTGTCAAGAAGGCTGCCTTGGGGGCTGGAGTGATGGCTCAGTGGTTAAGAGCACTGGCTGTTCTTGCTGAGGACCTGGGTTTGGTTCCCAGCACCCACACATGGCAGCTAACATCCATTGATAACTTCAGTTTCAAGGGATCCAATGCCTCCTCCTGCCCTCGGCAGGGACTTCATGGCACAGGTACACTTATGTACATGCAGGCATAACACTCATATGCATAAAATAAAAATTAATTATTTTAAAAAGGCTGCCCTGGGGGAGACATTAATTGCTTAGCACATGAATCAAGATCCACTGTGGTAAAATGTGTTGCGGGTGTGATTGAGATGCAGCCTGGGTGAACTGTGGAAGCTGTGAAGACGTCTCTAATGGAGCCTTGAGATGATGAAGTGATTACCACATGATTCTTCCAGGTCAGTGGATCCAGAGACAAGAAGAGCAAATAGTCTTTTGAGGAGTTCGGAAGGAGATAGAGAAAAGGTACCCCCCCACCACCACTGTTTAGTTTCTTAAATAAATCTGTGGCCTTCAGTACCTAGAACCTTCGTAGCTGTCCTCAGTTTACCCTTATCTCTAAAGACTCAGTGGCTAAGAGCTAAGTGTGCTTTCCCCATGTGTACAAACTTGTTTCTTTTCGTTTTTCTACAGTATATATCTCCCTTCTTGATGGGATAATTAGAACTGGGCACAGAATTTCTATTAGCTAACTACTTAGGGGCTTCAGAGAGTAGCTTATAAACTGCGTTCCTTACCTCTATGCTTAATAAAAGGGCTTTTATTAGCTATCCTTGTCATAGTATATGATACTCTTGGGAAGAGAGAGCCATATTCCCTGTGATGGGGATGGTAGAAAGTCAGCATAATGGTTGAGATTATAACAGCAATGCGGAGTGAAAAGAGCAGAGGGTTTGCCAGTGGAGTTGTCGTTCTCAGTAATGGTCTCCTTGCACAGACTAAAAGAACCTTGGCTAAGCGATGAAATAGAGGTCAGTAGCCTGTGTTTCCATTTGCAGTGTGGCTTTAAAAGGTCACAGGGCCTGACATGAGTCATCTTACCCTTGTTGGGCTTCGTCCTTCATCTGTGAATTGCCCTGCGGATATAGCAAGCCGTCTCAGGAAGCAGGAGATGTGGCACCTGCTGTTTGGAGAAAGTAGGCAGCCACAGAAGCTTCAGCTCATGGTCAACCGGTTAAGAGGATGGTTTTCAAGTGATTCAGACAGAGGTCTGCATCCCAGCTGCATCACCAGGTCGTAGAGTGGCTTTGCGATAAGGGTATAGAATCCTTTGATTCTGTTTCCTAGTCTGTAAGAGCAGAACAATAAAATTCCATACTGGATTTGTTCTATTTAAAAAGATACTGAGGCACTGAGCCCCATGCGTGCCCTGTAGTCAGCACTCAGTAAATGAAAGGTAATTAGTATTTCCCAGCACCCCTCAGCAGGAACATTTCCGTTTTGAAACTCCTTTCCCCTCAGTAACACCTCTTGTTTATCGGACCGGATCATGTTCTTTTTCCCTTGCATTTGTTGAGTGGCATTATGGGGCACTTGCTCTGTGCTAGTAAACAACAGTGGCACTGGCCCTGGCCAGCACAGAGCGAATCTCAGAGCTCCTTGTTGTAGTTCCTTATCAGTGCCATGGCAGTGGGTGGTTTGTCACACGGATTATTGAGAAACTGGACCCAAAGCCCAGGTACACAGCGTTCCTCTGAAGGTGTGTTACGTCTTCTTCACCCCTTCTGACCCTGGATGTGGCCATGTGGATAAGCAGGGACTGCCCCAGCCTCTGACTCTTGGTTCCTTTAGTTGTGTCCATAAATTACAGGTTAGATCTGAGCGTTCTTTAAGGCAGAGGCAGAGGAGGAGTGGGGTGGTACTGAAATCTGAATGGAAGCCGAGCTTTGATCTTGGGTCAGTTGTGTGAGTCTCTTTTGTCCTGTCTTGGTATGTCTGGAGTGTGAGTTAACAACTTAGCACAGAACTGAGGGTCAGACCTTCTTCACCAGACTTGTCATCCCGACTTGGGTTTCTCTGGGCCTTCCTTCTCACCTCGTCATATCCGGGACCTCTCTGGGTGGATGGTTTTTCCTCATTATTATAGTGAATCCCCCAACGTTCCATAGCTCCTGATTTTTTGGTTAATTATATTTATTTGTTTATGTCTATAATGTCTATGAGTGTTTTGCCTGCACGTACGTAAGTGCACTCAAGTCGTTAGGTGACTGTAGAGACCAGAAGATGGCATTTGATCTCCTGGACCTGAAGTTATGAACAGTTGTTAGCTGCCCTGTGGGTGCTGGGAACCAAACCTGGATCTTCTGCAAGAGCAACCAGTACTCTTGTGAACTCTCTCTCTCTCTCCAGAACATTTTTAATTTATTCTTTGGCACTTTCATACATATAACCAATGGGTCTGGACCATATGCTCTCTTCCTCCCTCCGCTGCTCTCCTAGGCACTCCGAATATGTCCCTTTCATGTCCTCTCTCTTCTTCGTAACCCAGTGTTGTGTCCTCTTTTTGGCTTGATCTTGTGCAGGTAACCATAGCTACAGTGAGATGGTGACTGTGGTGACCATGCCACATCTGGAAGACAGCATTTTACAGCTGTCCTTCTCGTCCTCTAACTCCTGCATGTTTACAGCTGTCCTCCCTGTCCTCTAACTCCTGCATGTTTACAGCTGTCCTCCCCATCCTCTAACTCCTACATGTTTACAGCTGTCCTCCTCGTCCTCCAGCTCCTACATGTTTACAGCTGTCCTCCTCGTCCTCCAACTCCTGCATGTTTACAGCTGTCCTCCTCGTCCTCCAGCTCCTGCATGTTTACAGCTGTCCTCCTCGTCCTCCAGCTCCTGCATGTTTACAGCTGTCCTCCTCGTCCTCCA
>VZQC01000197.1:2836334-2899948 GCA_009823505.1 Rhizomys pruinosus | reverse complement strand
TTCATGTGCTCTCTCACCTATGTATGTGTATGTTCACATGCTCTCTCGCCTATGTATGTATATTTTCATGTGCTCTCTTGCCTATTTATGTGCATGTTCATGTGCTGTCTCGCCTATGTATGGGCATGTTCATGTGCTCTCTCACCTCTGTATGGGCATGTTCATGTGCTCTCTCACCTCTGTATGGGCATGTTCACGTGCTCTCTCACCTATGTATGTGCTTGTTCACATGCTCTCTCATGTATGTATGTGCTGATTCATGTGCTCTCTTGCCTATGTATGTGCATGTTCACATGCTCTCTCACCTATGTATGTGCTTGTTCATGTGCTCTCTCACCTCTGTATGTGCTTGTTCATGTGCTCTCTCACCTATGTATATGCTCATTCACATGCTTTCTTGCCTATGTATGTGCATGTTCACATGCTCTCTCACCTCTGTTTGGGCATGTTCACGTGCTCTCTCACCTCTGTATGTACTTGTTCACATGCTCTCTCACCTATGTATGTGCTTGTTCACATGCTTTCTTGCCTATGTATGGGCATGTTCATGTGCTCTCTCACCTCTGTATGGGCATGTTCACATGCTCTCTCACCTATGTATGTGCATGTTCACATGCTCTCTCACCTATGTATGTGCTTGTTCATGTGCTCTCTCAGCTATGTATGCGCTTGTTCACGTGCTCTCTCACCTCTGTATGTGCTTGTTCATGTGCTCTCTCACCTATGTATGTGCTTGTTCACATGCTTTCTTGCCTATGTATGGGCATGTTCACGTGCTCTCTCACCTCTCTATGGGCATGTTCACATGCTCTCTCACCTCTGTATGTACTTGTTCACATGCTCTCTCACCTATGTATGTGCTTGTTCACATGCTTTCTCTCCTATGTGTGTCCATGTTCACATGCTCTCTCACCTATGTATGTGCTTGTTCATGTGCTCTCTTACCTATGTATGTGCATGTTCACTGCCTCTCTCACCCCTTTCCTTTCTCTTTCCATACATACAACACACACGCCTACACACATACACACACATGTCATATTCTTAAAATGTTCCTAATGACATGAAGGGAGGCCTCTGGTCTAAGAATAATTTCTCATAATAATTCCTGGAGTGGAGAGGTTGTGACTTCACCCCAAATTTTGAGCTTCATTCGTGGCTTGGACTTAATCTCACCTTCTGATCCCCAGACTTGTCAGTGTTCACTGGACTTAGGTGTTAGTTCAGATACAAAATAGGAAGGGCTATTTACTTCCTTATAGTAATATTTTATCACAAACCACATATGTTAGATCAGGAAGTGTTATGAGTATGAAAGATAATTTAGGAGGCATGAAATCACTGTGTCATGCAGTGGCTTCTTCCAAAAAGCAAGAGAGAGGTTGTAACTTATGCCTACAGTTTCTAGGATTTTGAGATTTGAAATCAGTTTCTTGGCCTTCTTACTTTCTTCTCTCATTTCTGTTAAAGTATTATTAAAAAATCATTGACTTGGCAGGTTGGTTTTTGTATCTGGCACTTAACTTGTTGATGAATTGTAAAGTAACTGTGAGGTTTTCCATTCCTGTACCTTCCCTGTAGTGGCCTCCCTCCACCACAGCGTGACTCATTTGTTCTTTCCTCAAGGATCTGGAAATTAAGCCCATACAGAAAATAGAACAATTAAATTATCTTTTCTTAATTAGGTTATGAGGTGATTTTTTTTTTTTTGACGTAGATGTGTGGACTCATTTTTGATATAGGGACGAGCACCCCACATGCCACTTTTATATTAGCGTATTGAATTGACCCTTTGTAGCTACCAAGTTCTGCATCAAGAGTTTTATCAACTACCAATTGAAGACATTTAAAAAAATTGTACTGAAAATGTTCAGACTTTTTTTTTCCTGTCTTTATTCCCTAAACAATGTAGTTTAGTAATTTCTGTAGTGTTTATATTATATTAGATTATAAGTAATCCAGAGATTATTTAAAGGAAACAGGAGGATGTGTAGTTCTGTGTAAACACTGCTCCAGTTTGCATAAGGGCCTTGCATGTACGTGGGCTCATTCCTCAAGAGGACCTGGAACCAATCCCCACAGATCTGAGGGATGCCTACATTTTCATCTATTTAGCTAAGTTTATCAGCAGTCTACCAAATGCCACATTTGTATGTGGGGTTTGGGGAATTCTTAGACATGATCCCTTTATTTCGTGGATGTTGTAGATTATTCAAAAAGCAAGTAACACATGTAAATACATGTGTATTTAGTCACATTTGAGTGTGATTGATGGAAGCATGCAGTTTAGGAGTTGGACCTTGTTTTAATTTGAAGTTCAGCCACTCACTAGTCAAATAACCTGAGGAGTTTTTTTATAGACTCATTCAGCGTCCCTGTCTGTCAGTGAAGAAACTGTAGTGTCCAGGCTGACCAGAGGCCTCAGTAGATAAAGGTACTTGCCGCTAAGCCTGACAACCTGAGTTCAATCCCTGGTGCCCATGTGGTGGAAGGGGAGAACCAGCTTCTGCACATTGTCCTCTGAGCACACGTGACCATGTGTGCGGGCACATGCACACACGCATATAAATCAATGTAATTAAAAAATTACAATAACTCTTGGTCTTAGCACCATCTTCTTTGAAACACCTGCACCATGAGAGCGAAGTGGGGGAAGAAACAAATGCACAGGCTGAAGCACAAGACAAGAAAGATGGGGCAGAGGTCCAGGTAAATGAAGTTGTGTGTGCGGAGGCTGCAGGAGCAGAAGTGAGGAATGCCGGAGGCCGGGACGCTGTGCAAACCATCAGACCGGGTTCCTGTGGAGAATGTGTCCCACTCGATCTGGAACTTCATCCGATCACCAGGACCACCCGCCTCTGGGAGCCGGCCCTGCTACACCCAGACAGCCCGCTGCCCTCTTACTGGACCTGTGGCATTAGGGACCAGTTCTGTTCTCACTTGTGTCCAAGTGTAACCATGTACAGTAAATCATCTTTTGCTGCCTCAGCTGGAAAAAAATTAAAAGAAGAACCAGGTGTGGTGTCATACACCTTTAATCCCACCACTCAGGAGGCCCAGGCAGACAGATCTCTGTGAGATTGAGGCCAGCCTGGTCTACAAAGTGAGTTTCAGGCCAACTGGAGTAACAGGGAGACTATGTCTCAAAAAGACCAAAAAAACCCCAAAACAATAAAAGCAGATAGTAATATTCCTTCAGGGTTATGGAGAGGTTTGTAATAAGCCCTTGATAAATGTTAATTATAGTCACTTTTAAATATAATGAAAATTTAAATGAAACATTTGCAAGCTACAAGGATACACCTTACTCTGAAATCTAATCCATGAACGAGATTTATTCTGGACCTTTTTAATGATGTGGGAAGCAATATGCCATCTGGTAGCATGCAGTTATAAATAAGCCTCTTCCATGGACAGTTTCCACAGTCAGGAAAGGAAGTAAACACTGCGTCTAAGCAAGAGCCGGAACCTGCACTGTTGGGCACTTAGCACTTGGACAACCTCCAAGTGTTTCATCTCCTTGTGTTGAAAATTACCACTTCTTTTCCCCAGTAAGTGTGTCTTATGTTGTATGGTTTGGAGCATGTAGCCATTTTCATGCTTCTGGCTACACTTTCACTTCTTCTCCTGGCTGGTACGCGTGGGGAATGGCTGGGAGAGTTATGCCCTTCAGTGAGGCATTTTAAAAAATAATTTAAAAAATTATGATATGAGTGTTTTGCCTACATGTGTGTAAGTGTTCACTTGTCATGCAGAGGCTGGAAGAAGGCATTGGATCTCCTGGAACTGGAGTTACAGACGGATGTTAGCTGACACGTGAGTGCTGGGAATCAGACCCTGGTCCAGTGCAGGAACAGCCAGTCCTCCTAACCTCTGAGCCAGCTCTCCAGCTCCCAGTGAGGCATTTTAAGGAAGATTGTAGGTGATTGCTTTGCATCTATCCAAGAACTGAAAGGGCAGCAACTTGGGATGGAAAAGCATCCAGCTCAGGGTGTGTCCACAGCTCCCAGGGACTGTGGCAAAGGAGGGACTCGAGAAGCTCTCCCATGCAGCAGTTCCATCTCGCAAATGAAGAAATTCAGGGCCAAGAGTGAGGGGAGAGTCCAGACTAGACTCTGGTGTCCAGTTCCTGTCCAGACTAGACACTGGTGTCTAGTTCCTGTCCAGACTAGACTCTGGTGTCCAGTTCCTGTCCAGACTAGACTCTGGTGTCCAGTTCCTGTCCAGACTAAACTCTGGGGTCCAGTTCCTGTCCATACTAGACTCTGGGGTCCAGTTCCTGTCCTTACCGTGGCTACCCTGGGGTGCTTTCTGTCTGGCTTATCCTGAGCGTTTCTGCAGATGTCTGGCTACTTTCTACTTGCAGTGTGTTTTGAGACCCAAACTTAGAGATAAGATTATAAAGGCACCCTTCCATCTCTTTTCCTCTTTCTGACCTTTTCTCCCATTGATTTCCAGATCTTTGACCAGTTATTACATAGATATTTAAGTACAGGGTGATTTCCCTGGAGTTGGGAAATGAGCATTGACATCTACAGCCACAGACACTGGTGGAAATGCTAATGATAAAGCAACGAACAAACAACGTCTGTGCTGTCGAGGGGTCTGCCTTGCGCTGGGGGAGTAAATGGATCCTGTCATGAGGTGGTGAAGGCTAGTGCAGTTCATCTTTTCTCACTTGTCACCACTGCCACCACTGCCTCTTCTTCCTCCTCCTTTCTCTTCCTCTTCCTTCTCCTTTCTCCTCTTCCTCCTCCTTTTCCTCCTCTTCCTCCTCCTCTTCCTCTTCCTCTTCCTCCTCTTCCTCCTCCTCCTCCTTTCTCCTCCTCTTCCTCCTCCTCCTCCTCTTCCTCCTCCTCCTCCTCTTCCTCCTCCTCCTCCTCTTCCTCCTCCTCCTCTTCCTCCTCCTCCTCCTCTTCCTCCTCCTTCTCCTCTTCCTTCTCCTCCTCCTCCTCTTCCTCCTCCTCCTCCTCCTCCTCCTTTTCCTCCTCCTCCTCCTCTTCCTCCTCCTCCTCCTCGTCCTCCTCCTTCTCTTCCTCTTCCTTCTCCTCCTCCTCCTCTTCCTCCTCCTTCTCTTCCTCTTCCTTCTCCTCCTCTTCCTTCTCCTCCTCCTCCTCTTCCTCCTCCTCCTCCTCCTCCTCCTCCTCCTCCTCCTCCTTCTCCATTCTTCTCCTTTCATTGTTGTTTTTAGAGGAGATCTCATTGTATAACTCAGACCAGCCTAGAACTTGCTATCTGTTATAGGCTGCCTCAAACTTGAAATCCTCCTGGCTCTGTCTCCCAAGTGCTGTTGTGACTGTAGGCTTGTCATCAACCTGGTTCTGATACCACTAAGAAGAAATAGAAATACACACAAGTCTTTCTTCCTCTATCAGTTCCTTGACACCACTGGGGGTCAGCAGCTCATTTTCACTCAGTAGCAGCTCCTGGCATTAGCTTCACAGATCAAGATCTTAATCTTGTAAGATTGTTCCCAGTCCAGACACTAGCTAAAGGATCTCCAGACTAGGAACATTTCTGCCTGGCTCCCTGCACATTTGTTGATTTCCGTGACCACTTGCTTTAGTTTGATACTTGATTAGAACAAGTCCCAGAACTCAGAAAAGCACTATACTATTGATTACTGGTTTATTAAGAGAGACTGTAACCCAGAAAGAACCAAGTAGAACATATGCATAGGCCAGGAGAAGGGTGGCATAGAGAGTTCAGGCCCTCTTCAGGTGCAGTGATTTCCCATCTCAGGCACGTGTCCACCACATTGTGAGCTCTCTATTGTTAGAGCTCTTTATGAAGGTTTCATTAAGTAAGCCTCTTTGATTACATTGAACCATTGGGCATTGGTGATTTACCCCAAAAGTCCAGGCTGGGGTAGATCGTCTCGGTGGCACCCAGTCCCATCTGGAAGCTCTCTAAGCTTCTCTGCCCATTGCTCCACTTGTCCTGAGTCATCTCATTAGCAGACAAAAGGAAGATATTAATCGTTCTAGAAGTCTACGCCAGAAGCCTGGGACAGACACCAAATATTTATTTTTTATGTCATGACTAGGGTAAAAGAGGAGAGAGGATATGGGTGTTGAAGGAGGGTGGGTGCGATCTGCAGACACTGCATGGAGCAGTGAAGCAAGTCTTGTAGGTTCCCAAGAGGACAGTGGATAGCCACTTTGCAACTGAGGAAAGAGATAATGTAAAACATACATTACCTCAAACAGCTTGTCTGCCAGCACTCATGTACACAGAACACTTCCTGCATCCCTGACATTACAGTTCAGTGAGGTTTGAACAGCAGTATATTTTGTAATGGAAGGAAAATTGTGAGCTCTGTACTTACCACTATTATTCTGGAAGTTTTTGAAAACCATTCAAGTTACACATACAAGAGAATGAAAATTTTAGTGTGTATCAGTATGTGTGCACACATACAGGAAGGCCAGAGGACAACTTCAAGTATCAAAGAGGCTGCCTACCCTCTTTGAGACCCAGAGATCACCAATTAGGCTAGGCTGAGTGGCCAGTGCACTCCAGGGACCCTCCTGTCTCCCTCCACTCCCCATCACCAGGATTACAAGTGTGTGCCACCAGGCTTGGCATTTTTATGAGGGTCCTGGGGCTCAACTTCAGGTTCTCCTGCTTGCATGGGCAAAGGCTTTACTGACTGGTCCTTCTCCCCAGCCTCAGGACAGTGAACCACTGTCAAGCAGTTGTACAAAGTGGAAACCTTGCTTCTTTTTAGTAGTTACTTTTATTGCTGTGATGAAATCCCAGAACTAAAAGCAACTGGCAGAAGAGTTTATTGGGCTTCCAGTTCCAGTGGGTTGAGAGTCCATTGTGGTAGGGAGGCGTGGCGGCAAGCTGCAGACATAGCGGCAGGAGCAGGAAGGTGAGAGATCACGTCTTCACCCACAGACAAGAAGCAGGTCAAACTGGAAGTGAAACTAGGCTGTGACCTCTCAAAGCCCACCACACCCAAGTAACACACTTCCTCCAGCAAGGCCGCATCTCCTAAGGATTCCATGACCTCCCAAATGGTGCCACCAACTCGGGACAGAGTGTTCAAATATTTGAACCTGTGGAGGCCACTTCTCATTCAAACCACCATCACTTCCCATTCAGTGGTGTTTGAGCCAGTGAGACGCTCAAGGGTGTCACCCTAAGTGTGGGTCTGTTAAATGGTAGATGCTGCTACTTTAAATGTGTATTTATTCCTAAAGAAATAAGCAGATGCCAAAGTCTCAAGATGTACATTGAGAGAAACAAGTTCTGGCTCCATTAAGAAACTGAGGAAGCCAGGTATGGTGGCACAGGCCTGTTATCACAGTACTCAGGAGGTTCTGATAGAAGGATAACAAGTTTAGAGCTAGTCTAGAATATATAGCAAGTTTGAGTCTAGCTTGGGCTGCATGGTGAGAGCCTGAACCCCCCTTCCCAATAAATAAATAAGGGGGAAGGGGTGGATAGAAGCTAATCAATGTCCTTTTTTTGAAAGAAAAGTTTTTTAGATTTCATTTTATGTATATAAGTTTTTTGCCTGCATGTATGTATGTACATCACATGAATGCAGTGCTTACAGAGGCCAGAAGAAGGCACTGGACCCCCTGGAACTGGAGTTACAGATGTTTGTGTGTGTGTGTGTGTGTGTGTGTGTGTGTGTGTGTGTGTGTGTGTGTGTGTGTGTGTCTGTGTGTGTGTGTGTATGTGTGTGTGTGTGTGCTGGGAACTGAACCCAGGTCTTCCCAAAGAGTTGCCAGTGCTCTTTACCACTAAACCATCTCTCAATGTCCTTTTTTTTTTTTTTTAAATGAACGCTTTATATTTCTCCTTGAATGTTAGTTATTATTTTGAAAGAAATTTGTGAAATAGAGAAAAGTTTATGCACCTCACTTGCAGTATCTGAGTGATTTATTGAAAAAATAGGAAGCTGTATATAAGGTAGCCTGTGTAATATACATGGCCAAGGGCTTAGTGTGAGTCTGGAACATTTTCAAGCCCTGACTCCTCTGCCAGCAGTGAGCATCTGGCCGGCTTCTCACCTTTTCTTTTCTTTAGTTCTCCACTTGAAAAATGAGGCAAATGGCCACGTGCACACATTCTGGGTTTATGCCTGGGATGGGCACAGTGGTTCATAGTTCCTTCTTTCCTAAAAATTTCTTTATTTGAACAATAAATTGTGTCATTGCTGTCTGATAATAATAGCGTAGCCAGTAATAGATCACTTTATAGATTGAAAGCATAAAACAATACTTGGGTATAGTGTGTTCCTGGTAAATATTAGCCCCTATTGTTTATTTATATGGTGCTTATTCTGTGGTTAGAATTACCATGTTAAGGGCTGTATTTTGTGCATTATCTCAGAATGAAGAGCTGTTGTTACCCTGGACCTTGTTCCATGAAAGGAACACAGTTTAGTAGACAATGGAGAGCCATTGTGATGTAAGCAACTTGAATACAGTTTTGAAAACCCTCTTCATCTTTAACCCAGCGTGGGTAGAAGTGTAGTGGAGAAAATGACTGTTTGCATTCACTTTACTAACAGAGTAATTCACCCCAGCAGGGCTGCTGGCTTTACAGAGAAGACACTGTGGGGGTTGTTAGTTTGGTCAGTGAGTTTAATGTGCTGTTCTTCCTGACTTCCTCGCTGTATCTTTGACCCTTCTTGGACATCACCTTCCTTTCTCCTCTTCTCATGCAATAGCTAAAGCCAATGGTTTCCTTTTTCATTGAACCTTCTCCTAGGGAAAGAATAAAACTTCACAGAGCTAAAAATATTTTATTTGAAGTAATCCTTTTATCTGCCTGCTCTCAGAATCCTTTGTTATGGAGCCGGAGAGATCGCTCAGTAGTTAAGAGCACTGGCTGTTCTTGCAGAGAACCCCAGTTTGATTCCCAGCACCCACATGGCAGCGAACAGCCATCCCAGTTCCAGGGCATCCAACGCCCTCTTCTGGCTTCCACAGGCATTGTACAACATGGGTGCCTTTACACACAGGTAGGCAATACACCCATACATGTAAAATAATAAATAAAAATGTAAAACCCTTTATTATATTTGGTAGTGAGTGTGAAGGGGAGTTCTTGGGACATTTTACCTTATTTTTTGCATGTGTGCCTTGAGTAGAGGTTCTGTGAAGCCTGGAAGACAATTGATTGGTTAGACATAGAGGTGAGGTCAATCTGCAGGATAGTGAGGATAGTGCTGGACTCTGAGCTCTCCACTTGCTTGCAGTGTGACTAGTCTACACCATTCATTTCATGTCTCCAAGCTTTCAAGTTCCTCATCTTTAAAATCAGCAGAACACGGGGTCATCATCAGGATCAAATGAGATGACAAGGATCAGTGTACTTTTTAAAAGTACTTTACCAAAAGTACACTGACCCTTGTCATCTCATTTTGGTCAGGTAGTACATTTAGGAGTCACTTTACATTTTGGAATGTTTGAAAACAGACTTTTCTTTAAAGAAGAGAGATAGAGCAGGATGTGGTGGCACACACCTATAATTCCAGCCCTCAGCAGGCTGAGACAAGGGGTTTGTGAATTTCAGGCCAACCTGGTCTGTAACAGCGAGACATTGCCTCAAAAAAGAAGATGGCAGAGGTGACTGCAGAGACTCCTTGTAGGAGCAGGTGAGCAGGGGTTCAGTACCACGAGTATGGTGTGTTAGTGCTTCACTATGCAAATTGGCAGCAAGATGAGTTTTTTTGTTACCCCAAATTTCAGGGGGCAAAAACCCAGTCTGCAAGATCTCATGATATCTTCCAGCTGGAAGGCTTGCTAGAGGTCAAGTGTGTCAGGACGCCTGGCATTTAGCCAGGGAGGACAAGGCCAACTTAGTTCTCAAAGCAGCAAGCACACATCTGAAGGTTATAGAGTGGAGAATAAAATCTGCTCTTTTTAAAATTTTGAATTCATCTGTATTTAAGCTTCTAAGGAAATCTTTGATGACTAACATTTGGGAGGCCCTAGAAGGCTCGCTCGCTCTCTCTCTCCCTCCATATATATAAATATATATATATATATATATATATATGTGTGTGTATGTTCTGATTTATAATTTTGTGTCCTTTAACTTTAAAAATGTTCTATAATTAGAAAATTCCATGCCAGTCATGGTGGTGCCCTCCTTTAATCCCAGCACTTGGGAGGCAGAGGTAGGCAGAACTCTGTGAATTCAAGCACAGCCTAGTATACAGAGCAAACTCTAGGCCAGTTGGGACTGAAAGGGAGACCTTGCCTCAACAAGACCAAAAAAAAAAAAAAATTAATTAAAAAATTTAAAAATAATTGTATTACATTTGCAAAACTTCAGTTAAAAAGGGGGGTATCAGAACAGGACAAAACAAAACCCCAGGTTTATCATGGCGTAAGTGGCATGCAGTTAGTCCATACATTTTAAATGTATGCTTTGATCACATTTGCTAAACATCCATGAAATCACCATAGTCAAAACAGTGAAAATAGCTGTCACCTCACACTCCCCATCCCCCGTGTAACCTCGCCCTTCACTGGTCCTCATGCCCAGGGAATCTGTGCTCCTTTTTCTGTTACAGATTAGTTAGCTTTTTTATTTCTTTACAGTTTTAGATAATGGAATCGTGCATTCTGTGTTCATTTTTGTCTGGCTTCTTCACAGTGCCAGTCTTTTATTTATTCTACACATGTTTTGGGGCTGCCAGCCGGTACCATTTTGGAAGCTGCAGGACCTGTAAGGAAGCTTTGTAGTTGGTTCAGGTGAGAAATGACAGTAGCTTGAACTGTGGCTTGTTGCCATGGAGACGTTGAGTTGTTATTCATTAGAGCTCTGCTTTGGAGGTAAAGGTGATTGGACCAGTTGGATGTAAGAATGAGGAAGAGGGAGGAATATGGAATTACCTCTCAGGATTCAGATATTTTGACAGGGGATACTCAGTACTATACTAATGAGGAAAGAGCTCGGGAGGAAAGAAAGAGCCCATTTTGAGAAAGAGCTCTATTTTGAGATAGGCACAAAATTGCTGTTTCCTCAAATATATATATATATATATATATATATATATTTGGGTCTTTTTGAGACAGGGTCTCCCTGTCCCGCAGCAGTACGGGAACTCACTCTGTAGACCAGGCTGGCCTGGACTCAGCAAAGATCTGCCGCTCCTGCCTCCCAAGTGCTAGGATGAAAGGCGTGCACCACCACACCTGGCCCTAGCAATATAATTTTTTTAAATAAAGTATAGCTTCTCTTGTTCAATTGAAAAGTATTAATTTTAGTTTCTTCTTTGATGTTAATGGATGTTGGACTATGTAGTGCGGAGAGACAGTACAGAAGCCAAATATTTGTTTGTATCAGAGTGACATTCACTCTGCTATGTCTGTGGCCCACAGAAGGTTTCTGCATTGGTTTTACTGTTGAAAAGTTCATGTTCCCCTAAGTCTGAGGGGATGGTAGTAAGCAGCTTCTGAAGTTCATAATACTAGCTCTGTTAATTTTGTTATACTAGTCCAAATGAACTAAGACCATGTGCTCATACTACAGTATGAAGTTTTATTTTCTCCAACAGCTACAATTAGTAGTCAAACTCTTTAAATAAAAACAACAATAAAAAAAAAAAAAAAAAAAAAACAGTCCTTTTTTTTTTTTTTTTTTTTTGTTTTTGGTCTTTTTGAGACAGGGCCCCCCTTTAGGCCCGCTGGCCTGTAGCTCACTATGTCGACCAGGCTGCTTTTGAACTCCCAGGATTCCACCTCCCTCTGCCCCCGGGGTGCTGGGATTAGAGGCAGGTACCACCACGCCTGCCAGTCTATCTTTTCTTCTCACAAGGGTTATGTAACAATGCCCATGCAATGCAGTTCTGATTACTGAATCCGTTGGGAGTAGGGCATCAGACAAACGAGGTGACGTCTCTCTGGAGTTGGAAATTCGAAGTTATTGCCATGACTGTTAACTTATGAGTAACCTTTGGAAATCCAGTTAGTTAGACACTAGTCTATGTTGATGTAATAGTAACAATCACCTGGCATCGAGTGTCTGATATTGGCTTAGTAACTTCCTAATGCTTGTGTTTCTTTAAAATCCCTACCCAGTCCGTGAAGCAGGGTCCATTATAATTATCTCTGTTTTAATTTTTTAATTAAAAAAATTTTTTTATGAATGTTTATTATTTTCTGTATGTGTATGAATGGACGGTCTGCATGCAAGTCTGTGCACCCGTGTCTCAATGCGCCGGGAGTCAGAAGAGGGTGTCGGATTCCCCTGGAAACTGGAGTTCTCCTGAATTGGAGTTTCTAACGGTTCTTCTCTCTCTCGTCCGCCAGGTTGGATGCTGGGGATTGAGCCCGGGCCTCTGGAGAGCAGTCGGCGCTCTTACCCGCTAGGCCATCTGTCCAGCCCCATTTTTTTTTTAATTTTTGGTATATTTCCCTGCCAAGTGCAGGTGGTCAAAATTAAATGTTTTCTTTTCATTGTCAAGGCAAGTAGGAACACAAGCTGTTCTTCTGACTCTGAAGCCCATGTTGTTCATTTGGAGATGATGTTTGAGGTGGATCTTGCAAGATAAATAGGAGTTTAGTGAGCAATGAGGGTGGCCATATTAGGTAGAGAGAACCAGTGTGGTACTGGATGTGAGAAACTCATTGTCCTGGTAGTTGAAGATGAAGCTGGTGAGAAGTGACACTGGTAAAGGAGGAGGACGAGTCCTAGAATATGTTTTAATATTTATTCTCCAGCTTCTGAAAGTCTCTTCCTCATTTTGAGTTCAGATCTTTGTTTTATTTTCGTAGATACAATCTTCAGACAGCGTCTCTAACCTTGGTGATAGCAAAACATTTTCTGAGGTCAGACAACCTGAGGTCTGGCCCCAGGATGATGCACTGCTTCTTCCTTTTCTTCTGTAAGCTCTGATTTTCCCTTTGAGGTTAAAAGGAAGCCTCTTATTGGCTGCATGGTCTTATTGGCTGCATGGTCTTATTGGCTGCATGGCCTTTCCTGTCCTGACCACACTCAGCCGGTGGCTGCAGACCTCCCAGCCAGCACCGCGGTCCAATGACCGTAATCGCAGACTCAAGTTGAGCAAGTGACAGCTGCAGTATGGTGGCTGGTTCTTTTTCTCGCAGGGTCATGTTTCTTTTTTTTTTCTAATTATTTTTTTTAAGGTTTGTTTTTGGTTTTGTGCGACAGGGGTCCCTCCCTGAGCCCCAGAGCACCAGGTGGTAGACCAACTGCTCATCTTGTGGAGATCTATCGCATCATAAAGTGCTGGAATTAAAGTGTGCCCCCCCCCCCGACTAAATGTATTTTTTTCGTGGGTTGTTTGTTCCCCAGTATTTTGAGACAGGGTATCCCGTTAGTCCCAGCTAACCCAGAACTCACTCTGTAGGCTGGCCGTGAACTCACAGAGATACACCTGCCTCTTGCCTCCAGACGCTGGAATTAAAGGCGGTGTGCCACAACACCTGGCTAGTTTGAGTGTTTATATCAGCATGTGTAATTATCCCTTGGGACATTTTCATACAGGACGCAGTGATCAGTCCACCACGTGTCTGGCTCCCCCCTCCGCTTTTTTTTTTTTTCCGAGGTCCCCCTCCTCTTCCCTCTTCTCCTTTCATGCTTTTATCTTGGTGACCCAGTTTCATTATAGGGGTGTGGGTGAGGGGTTGTTTACAAGACTGTGGGCACCTTCTTCAGTAGGCTCATTATTCTTTCCTGCTTTGGAAAAAAGAATTGTGTATAATGAGATAGTAAAAAGAATGAAAGATATATTGAAGCTTTAATGAAATGTTTCCAAATGTACACAGGGGGATTCTATTACATGCCAGAGCATTGTTTTTAATTTAGACTTATTTTTTTTCATTAAAAGAATTGAATAAGTTACTCAGGAAGGATAATTATTTTATTTTTTAAGAAGATTTATTTTAATTTTATGTTTTGTGTCTGTATATCTGCATGAGTCTGTGTAGGGAGACTGAAAGGAAGTGTTGTTTCTAAGAATTTGGAGGCATTTGTGAGCCACTGACATGGGTTCTGGGAATTGTCAAGTGCTCTTCATTAGTTCCTCCTAACCCAGAAACCTAAAATAATTTTTTATTCAAAAAATTTATAATGGATGTTTTGCCTGCATGTATTTAAGTTTTGCCTCAGGCGTTCAGTGCTCATGAATGCCAGAAGAGGGCCTCGAACCCTCTGGAACTGGAGTTAAGGAATGGGCGTTATGCGAACTAGGAACTGAACCCGTAGCTTTCACTCGGAGTTGTTTATACTCAGTGTAAGGTCATAAGCCCACCTAAGTTGTGGATTTTCCAGGAGGCCAACTGCTCCAGTCAGGCTCCTACTGATACCTGTCACAAGCCTCAGTTTATCTCAGATGCTTCTACTGTTACCAGCCATAGATCCACCTAAGCCCATTCCCCTATCTCCCCACACCCATTTCATTGTAAGCCCACTTTCTTGGTGCTTGAGTATGAATACTGCCACTTTGGGACATTCTACTTGCTGGTCATCCTAATCCCAACACAGGCAGGCCAACCGCAATGCTTGAAATAAACCCAACTTCCTTCCATCGATCCTGACAGTTTCTCCACTTGGGAGAGAACTCATAGTACTGTGTGGCTCTGTGTAAGCTGGCTGCCTGGGAGAGAACTCATAGTACTGTGTGGCTCTGTGTAAGCTGGCTGCCTGGGAGAGGACTTCCTGGTCAGTTCAAGGTTGATTTCCATATGTCATGAATCTAAAAACCGAATGGTGTCTTCAGCAAGAAGATCTTATCATCTAGTAAGAGTGAGAAACAAGTGTTTTGGGCCCTCTGGGGCCTCCAGTTAATAACACCTTTGTGTAAGGACGTATCCCCTGCGTGGCATGGGATTTCAGCAGAATTACTACAAAGTAGTGACGTCCATAAGGCTTCTTCACATATCTTTAGTTTTTGCTAAACTACCCCCTAAAGGCGAAATGTAAAAATTATACAATATTCTCAAATCTCAAAATAATAAATCCTTAGTGTTATCAGTACTGTATCCACTTAAGCTTTCAATTTCCCTTAATAATTGCATTAATGCTTTTCATAATTGGCTTGTTGAGAATTAGTACTTGTTGGGATCCTGATTTGTTGTTGTTCCTATTATTTTGAATCCTGATTTCAGTAATTGCACTGTGAAGAAGTCCAGTGATTCCTTAATACATAAAACAAATGTAGCCCTGGAAATCCACTTGAAGCAGATAGAGGAGAAATGCCTTTTAATAAATGTCTATAGATGCATGAATGACACTCTATATCATTCTTATCTTGAACTGATGATATCCCCTTTTCCTGACATTCAGCTCTGTAAGCAAAAATGAATGAAGCCTGCCAGCTCAGGGTTAGGAGTGAAAACCAGCAACCCAAAAGCTACCTGGTACATGGACTTGGTTGGTATTGGAAGATGGTGGTGCTGAAAACCCGTGGGTTTGCCACTAAAAGAAAAGCCTTAAATCAGAGTGTTTGGGATGGCTATATAGTCATGTATTAATAATTTCACCCAGGAGATCCTGACTCTGATTTTAGAAATTCTGGAGAAGAAAGCTATGCTGCTCAGGTTTCTCTTCACATGAAACTTTTTTCACTTTTAGTTTGCCTTCTATAATCAGTAAAATTAATGTATCACTAAGCTTCATGGCCTTGGAAATACTCTGAACTTGCAAAGGAATGGAGCAGGCACAGTGGCTTTCTGACACTTACCAAATCGCTGAAAATGCTTACAAGAAACCTGGACTTCTATCCGCCTGGTGAACATTTGTGAGGTGCTGTGCTACCCGTGTTTGGTGGGGGCCAATAGTCCCTTTCAGTTCGCCTTTTTTTTTTTCTTTTTTTTTTTTTTTATTTTCTCTCTGGAGGGAAGTGTGCGAGAGCCGACTTCCAGCATTTTGATTTTTGTTTTGTTATTAATTTTATTTATGTCTGTAAATGTTTTGATGTGGACTGTCTTCAATCAAGTCCCGTGGCACCCGGGTTGGTGCCGCAGAGGGCAGAAGAGTCTCGGATTCCCCTGGAACTGGAGTTCTCCGGAATTGGAGCTTCAGACGGTTTCTCGGCCGCTCATGTGGGTGCTGGGGATGGAACCTGGGGGTCCTCTGTAAGAGCGTCGGCGCGCTTAACCGCTAGGGCCAACATCTCTCCAGCCCTCAAGTTCCCCTTTTATGCAATGGCCTGTGACAGACACATAGTTAACAAGAAATAGGAAAAGCAAAACAGAAGGCAGGTTGTGCAGGCTTCTCTTATTTTCAGTAAACAGAGCAATGGCTGTGTGATTAAGTTGTCTTTCTGAAACAAGGAAAAAAACAAAACATCCCCCTCACCCCATTCTGGCTTGTAGGAGCCCCTTGGTGCTTCAGACATGCTTTATGCAAAGCTTATTTGATGGTGAGTTTTTATCCCGACAGTGGAAGCTTTAGGATTTTCATTTCTACTGCCCTTTTATCAGAACTTCTTCTAGAAGAGACTGCCTTACCTTTCGGCTGCTGGGAGGCTTTGCTCTCTTCCCAGTGATCATCTCGGTTCCTTCCTGCCCACTTTAGGTGCTCCCCAAGTTCCTGCACTTCTGATTTATCACTGGGAACAAGGCACGGTGCTGCAGAGCTTAGCGTGCAGCAGGGCTACTTGATGTGAATCCTTGTTCTTGCTTCTTAGAGTCTCTCCAAAGGGGTGATAGAAAGCATGAGAATTAGCAAAGAGGACTTTTAACTGTACCTTCTTCATAGCAGGCACTTTGTGAAATATTTTTATGATTACTACTAAAGAAAACGATGTTCTGTTTCTGAGTTGCTATTGACAAATTGTTGGTGACTCGATACGTTGTTACACACTCACTGTGTATTAAAAATGGGTGAATTTGCTGTTACAAATTGACTTCAATAAACCTAGATCAAACCTTTAAAGAAAAAAAAACATTGTTTAATCAGCCAAGGGTTTATCAGGTGATGTGCAGTAGATTTACTTAAAAGAAAAAAAAAACAACATATTCAAAGAAGCTGGTCAGCTGGGTTAGTAACCCTGTGATAACGCAAAGGGAATTTGCATGTCAGGATGGGAAGACGGAAGGCAGCAAGCAGCTCCTTAGGTACCTAGGCAAGAAGTGATTCTCAAGATTAGAGATAGGGTTACTTTCTGTCATCACAAAGACTTATTCGACACTGGGAACATGATGCAGATCATAGAGGTGGGGATTTGGGAACATACTCAGAAGGGTATGAAGTTCAGGTGCAGTCTAGGGCAGAGATGCATGTGGAAAGATTAGGTTAGGGATGGCTGCTTTCTGACAAAGTGGACACTTCTAGACTATGAGGACTAACAAATAATTGTTCTCTTCATCCACAGAAAGGTCCCCCTTCTGGGAAAGACCGTGTGAAGAAAGGCGGATCCTATATGTGCCACAAGGTCAGTCAGGTGACGTGAGCCCCGGGTAGGTGCTCTCGTGGTTTACAAATCCATTATTAAATTCTACCCCCAAACATCCTTTTCCCTTCTGCTGATACAGATCTGTTCCCTTGCAAACCAGAACAAAATAGGGTGGTCATCATAAATTTAGTAACAGACATGAGGCAAAGTACCAGGTGAAATAGAGCTTGTGAAGGACGTATTGACAACCAAATCACCACTGAATCCTGCCCTTCTGAGAGGCTTCTTTTGTTCTCTGAAATAGGTAGGCAAACTACTGTTTTCCATGTTTAAGTCAGAAACCATATCCTTATTTTGAGATGTCTATAAATTTCTGAGTTCTCTGTTGAGATTCAAACTAGAGTTATAAATGGAGGATGGTTTGTGGTCTACCAAAATGGAAGCACCCAAGTGTACTGGGTGTAAATATGCACATTCCTACTCTCTGAACAATGATTCCACTGCCCGAGCCGGCAGTTCTTGGTTAATCTGATCAGTGATTCATGAGCAACCTTCATAAGGAATTTGCAAATGAATCTGATCCCTTCCCTTTTCTCATTGAGTTGTATATTTTTAGTGCCTCCAGTACTCCAGGTTCCTGTCTTCTGCTGTGTACAAAGTTGTCATTTTGGAGTTTGTTATTACCAAGAAGTTTCGCATGGTAATTGATTCTATCCAGACAATTAGAGACTTAAATCACCTATAGTGACTCCAAATTAAGTTACTTGTTTTGTAATGGTGGCATTAGCAAGCTTTGTCCTTCATTTTACTTTAGAATCATCTGATATATGTAAAAGCCTGATGCTGGCACTCCACCTGCCCCATCCGATGAGGGTTTTCTGCTCTATAACCTGGGTATCACGAGGTTCTAAAGCTCTGCAGGTGTTGAAAATATTCAGCAAAGTTTGGGAACCACTGACCTCCAGAGTCTTTAGATGATATAGTGGTGGGTCTGTTGGCATGTGGCCCTCCCTGTTCCTTAGCCTAGAATCTTTGACCAAGTGGTTCAGGTGGAAGTTCATCCAGTTGAGCTCAATTTATGCTTTAAACCTGCATTAATATAAGATGTGGATGAATTTAACATAAAATGTTAATGTTAATGAATTGATTAGTTCATTACATTTTCCAATCAGAGTCCTGTTATGCTGACCAGGGTGGTCTCCAACTCTTGAGTCAAGGCATCCTTTTTCTGGACCACATCCTCTCAAACTAACGGGGACGATGGCACGTATGAACCATCCTTGGCTCAATATCCTCATTCGTTTTTAAACTTAAGGTTATGTGTGTAGTAGTGTAACCCAGGCCATGTGCAGTGTCCTGCAGAGGTCAGAAGGTGGTCAGATCCCTGGAACTGGAGTTATGATGGGTTATTAGCCCGCCATGTGGGTGCTAGGATTTAAAAACCCAGGTCTTTGCAAGAACAGCCAGAACTCTTAACTGCTTGAGCAATCTCTCCACCAGCCCTCATCTTATTCTTGATCATGGGGAATAAATGAATTTTTGAAATTAAGGATCACACTATCATTTTAATATTTTGATGTCGGTTGAGGATGTTTGCTGTTATATTTGGTTTGTTTTTTTTTTTTTTCCAACGAGGAATGAACGTATATTTTGCCAGGTGTTTTTCCCATACTGAGATGACTGGTGTGTTTTTCTTTTTATATCTAACATAGGATAAGAGGGAAGTACCACTAGTTGATTTTTCCCTTTCAATGTGTTTTCTTGAGGCAATGTCTTTACTATGTTATCAAAAAGACGTTGAAGTTAGTAAGGTTACCCAAAATCTCACAAGCTTCATACAGCCGCCCAGGTACTAGAATTACAACCATGAGCAACCAAACATACCCAGCTTGATGTTCACTTATTAAACCATCCTTGCATTCCTGAGTATATTCCACTTAGTCATGATCCTTTTTATATACTTTGAAGTTTTCTAAACTGAGAATTTTTGCATCTAATTAATGATGCGTGTTGATCTGGTTTTTCTTTTCCTATAGTCTTTGTGTGGTTTTAGCATATTGTTATATTCATAAATTGAATTGGAAAATAGTCTCTTCAGTTATTTATCTTCAGATTTTAAGAAGAGTAATGTAGAATTCACTCCTTTTTTTCCTGAAGTTTTGATAGGATTCTCCACTGAAGGCATTGGGCCTGGACTTGCACATTAGTCTTTTTTGTGGTTGTTGCAATAATAAAAACTTGAGCCAGATTTACTCTTTAAAGAAAGGCTTGCTTATTTTAGCTTTTATTTTCAGATGACCGCAGTTGAGGGGTTACATATGGTGATTATTTTTTGTCTGTGAGAAACAGTGTCTCCCTTAGCTTTCAGGCTGGCCTGGGACTCACTTAATGTTCAGGCTGCCCTTGATCTCACAAGATATCATCTCTGCTTCTGCCTCCTGAGTTTGAGTCCTGGAATTAAAGCATGTCCCACCATGGTCCTTTTGTGATGATATTCTTCGTGCGGCCAGAGTCCGAGAAGTGAGACAAGGATCTTAGGCAAACCAGATGATGTGTGTGTGGGGGGTGTTGTGTGTGTGTGGTGTGTGTACCGTGCAAAACATGTGTGCGTTAATCTCGCGCCCTCTTCGAATAAAGCCAACTTGTTTCCATGATGGTTGGCTTCCTTTCTCTAATGATTTTAATTCTAATCCTCATCACCCCCCAAATACTTCATATCTAAATAGCATAGTGATAGTGAAGGTTAGGTTTTCACCCCCCTTAATACCTCATGTTGGAGATTAAATGTCAACAGATAAAGTCTTAGGGGGTAAATAATGCAAACATATCTTTTTTTATAAAAAAAAAACCCCATAACAATCATAAAACTATATAAGTGTATTTAAGGATTTGATGCTCTATCATTCTTTTGGTTTTGATCTAACATGGTCTAATAATGCTGGCTTTCATTCAGGAGTCCCATTTTCGATCAAAGTTACTGACTTTACTGATTTTAACTGGGGCAATCTCGGGCTCTGACACTTTTCACCAAGTGGGTATTTTAGGCGCATTAATATTTTTTTTTTTTTTTTTTTTTTTTTTTTTTTTTTTTTTGGTCTTTTCAACAAGGTCCGCCCTGTAGCAACAGCGGCTGTTCCTGGAACTCACTCTTGTAAGACCAGCTGGCCTTGAACTCACAGATCCCCTGCCCTGCCTCCCAAGTGCTAGGATTAAAAGGCATCTCCACCATGCCCGGCTAGGCCAATTATATTTAATGAAACTCTTGATATTGTTGGGTTTAAATATGGTCCTGTGAGATTTATTTTGTTTAATTAATTTTTTATTGTTTGAGAATTTTATGTACATACATATATGTTTTCTTTTTGTAAATTTATTTATTTTTTTTTTTTTTTTTTTTTTTTTTTTTTTTTTTTTTTTTTTTTTTTTTTTTTTTTTTTTTTTTTTTTTTTTTTTTTTTTTTTTTTTTTTTTTTTTTTTCTTTCCATTTTATTTTCTCCTTAGGTTATTTAGCTGTAAACCTTTGTTTTAAAGTTAGTGGTTGATTTAGAATCAAGTTCATAATGAACTTTTTCCTAGCCAATGTGAAGGGTATACTTTGATTTCTGGGCTCAGAGCAATGGGGTGAGTATGACAGCAGAGGAGATAAGCACAAAGTCAGACCTGGATGGAATCAGAATTTTTCCAGAGAAAAAATTGGGCAGTTTCCAAAAAACAAAAAGAATGGTATAAATAAGTTTTTAAATGACCCTGACAAGAAGTAACTTATTTTCATGAACCAAGGCCAATTTGCATGATGAAAGTAAATTCCTAAAATCATTACTAATTTTTTTCCTTTTTTTTGGTGTTTTTGAGACAGGGTCTCCCACTGGGCCTTGAACTCACAGAGATATCAACTCCTCTGCCTCCCGAGTGCGTGGATTTTTAAGAGAAAAAAAAAGGTAATCAGCACCATGCCCGGCAAATCATTACTAATTTTAAATCTGTATAAAGTGAAGCGTCAGGAAGGAGATAGAGCACGGGAAGACAAGCCGTGAGGCAATACAGCACCTGGCTCAGAGCACAGGCCAGAGAGTGTGTGGAACCAGGCTAGAATCCTGGGTCCGTGCTTACGAGCATGCAGCCTCGCCAGACTATTAATATCTCTTGGCTGCAGTTTTTGCTTCATGTATGTAATTCATGTAGTGTTCATACCCTTCTCATAGGATTAATGGAAGAATTCATTGAATTAATATATGTGAAATCAATAGAAACAAAAAAACAAGTTCACAATGTAAAGCCCTCAAGACTAACTAATACTAGTTTCATCTGTTGGTGTTGTTGATTTGTTGGATTGATAAGTATGTAATCTTCAACCAGGGCAGGCAAGCAGAAGCACAGGCANGGAATTTGGGAGAATTTCCTCTGTATCCTTCTGAACAATTTGAGTAATAATGGTTGCAAGTCTTTTTTTTTTTTTTTTGTCTTTTTGAAATGTCTTATAGAATTCTGCCATGAAACCATCTGGGCCTGGGCTATTTTTAGTTGGGAGGTTTCTTATTACATCTTCAATTTCTTCATATATTATGGGTCTGTTTAAGCTGTCGATCTCTTTTTGGTTGAGCTTTGGTGATTCCCAGGATTTTGGATATTCATCCATTTCTTCTAGGTTTTCAAACTTGGTAGAGTATAGGCTTTTGAAGTATCTCCATGTGATTGTCTGGATCTTTTCATTGTCTGTTGTGATTATTTCCCCTTTCATCACAGATTCTATTGATTTGGAGTTGCTCTTTCTTTCTTTTGGTTAACTGGGCTAGAGGTCTGTCTATCTTGTTCATTCTCTCAAAGAACCAACTTTTGGATTCATTAATTTTTTGTATTGTTTTCTTTGTTTCTATTTCATTGGTTTATGCTGATTTTTGTTATTTCTTCCTATCTGTTGTGTTTAGGGTTCATTTGTTGTTGTCTCTCAAGTGTTTTTAGCTGCAGTGTTAGATCGTTCACTTGTGCTGTTTTTCTTGTGTTCTTTTTTTGTTTGTTTTTGTCTTTTTGAGACAGGGTCTCCCTTTAGTCCCAGCTGGCCTGGAGCTCACTATGTCGACCAGGCTGGCTTTGAACTCACAGAGATCCACCTGCCTCTGCCCCCTGGGTGCTGGGATTAGAGGCATGTACCACCACGCCTGGCCAGTCTATCTTTTCTTTCTCACAAGGGTTATTAACATGCCATGCAATTTCTTATTACTTAAATCCGTTTGGGAGTATGGCATCAGACAAACTAGGTGACGTCTCTCTGGATTTGGAATTCGAAGTTATGTGCCATCAGGACTGTTAACTTTATGAGTACCTTTGGGAAATCCAAGTTAGTTATACACTAGTACTATGTTATGTAATAGTAACATCAGCCTGGCATCTATTGTCTGATATTTGCTTAGTACTTCCTATGCATTGTGTTCTTTAATCCCTACACCAGTCCGGTGAAGCAGGGTCCATTATATTATCTCTGTTTTATTTTTTAATTAAAAAAATTTTTTTATTAATTTTTATTTATTTCTGTATGTGTATGAATGTACTGTCTGCATGCAAGTCTGTGCACCCGTGTCGTGCAATGCGCGGAGGTCAGAAGAGGGTGTCGGATTCCCCTGGAACTGGAGTTCTCCTGGAATTGGAGTTTCAGACGGTTCTCGGCCGCCATGTGGATGCTGGGGATTGAACCCGGGTCCTCTGTAAGAGCAGTCGGCGCTCTTAACCGCTAGGCCATCTGTCCAGCCCCTATCTCTGTTTTATAAGGGAGGATGTGGGAGCCTAGCAGATCCCATAACTTTCCCAAAGTTCTTTCATTGTCAGAGGCAAGATATGAACACAAGCTGTTCTTCTGACTCTGAAGCCCATGTTGTTCATTTGGAGATGATGTTTGAGGTGGATCTTGCAAGATAAATAGGAGTTTAGTGAGCAATGAGGGTGGCCATATTAGGTAGAGAGAACCAGTGTGGTACTGGATGTGAGAAACTCATTGTCCTGGTAGTTGAAGATGAAGCTGGTGAGAAGTGACACTGGTAAAGGAGGAGGACGTAAGGCTCTAGAAGATGTTTTATAGGTAAGTCTCCGAGGGCTTCTGAAAGTCTCTTCTACATTTTGAAGTTTCAAGATCCTGTTTTTATTTTCTTAGAGACAAAATCTTCATGACAGCAGTCTCTAGACTGGGTGATAGCAAAAGCATTTTCTGATGTCAGACAACCTGGGTCTTGCCCAGGATGAATGCACTGCTTCTGCCTTTTCTGTTAAGCTCTGATTCCCTTTGAGGTTAAAAGGAAGCCTCTTATTGGCTGCATGGTCTTATTGGCTGCATGGTCTTATTGGCTGCATGGCCTTTCCTGTCCTGACCACACTCAGCCGGTGGCTGCAGACCTCCCAGCCAGCACCGCGGTCCAATGACCGTACTCTCAGACTCAAGTTTGAGCAAGTGACATCTGCAGTATGGTGGCTGGTCTTTTTCTCGCAGGGTCATTCTTTTTTTCTAATTATTTTTTTAAGTTTTGTTTTTGGCTTTTTTGCGACAGGGTCTCCCTGTAGCCCCAGGTAGGTAGACCAAACTTGCCTCAATCTTGGAGATCTATCTGCATCCTAAGTGCTGGAATTAAAGGTGTGCACCCCCCCCCCCGACTAAAATGTATTTTTCGTGGGTTTTTTTTTCCCCAGTATTTTTGAGACAGGGTGTCCCTGTAGCTCCAGCTACCCAGAAACTCAGTATGTAGGCTGGCCTTGAACTCACAGAGATACACCTGCCTCTGCCTCCAGACTGCTGGGATTAAAGGCGTGTGCCACAACACCTGGCTATTTTTAGTGTTTATATCAGCATGTGTAATTATCCCTTGGGACATTTTCATACATGTACACAGTGATCAGTCCACCACGGTGTCTGGCTCGCCCCCTCCCTTTCCTGAAGGTCCCCCTCCTCTTCCCTCTTCTCCTTTCATGCTTTTATCTTGGTGACCCAGTTTCATTATAGGGGTGTGGGTGAGGGGTTGTTTACAAGACTGTGGGCACCTTCTTCAGTAGGCTCATTATTCTTTCCTGCTTTGGAAAAAAGAATTGTGTATAATGAGATAGTAAAAAGAATGAAAGATATATTGAAGCTTTAATGAAATGTTTCCAAATGTACACAGGGGGATTCTATTACATGCCAGAGCATTTGATTTTTATTAGACTTAATTTTTTTCATTAAAAGAATTGAATAAGTTACTCATGAATGATAATTATTTTATTTTTAAAGATGTATTTTAATTTTATTTGTGTGTCTGTATATCTGCATGAGTCTGTGTAGGGAGACTGAAAGGAAGTGTTGTTTCTAGGAGTTGGAGGCATTTGTGAGCCACTGACATGGGTTCTGGGAATGGCAAGTGCTCTTCATTATTTCCTCCTAACCCAGGAACTAAAAATAGTTTTTTTATTCAAAAAAATTTTTATATGGATGTTTTGCCTGCATGTATGTTAAGTTTGCCTCATGCGTTCACTGCCCATGAATGCCAGAAGAGGGCCTCGAACCCTCTGGAACTGGAGTTAAGGATGGGCGTTATGCGAACTAGGAACTGAACCCGTAGCTTTCACTCGGAGTTGTTTATACTCAGTGTAAGGTCATAAGCCCACCTAAGTTGTGGATTTTCCAGGAGGCCAACTGCTCCAGTCAGGCTCCTACTGATACCTGTCACAAGCCTCAGTTTATCTCAAGATGCTTCTACTGCTACCAGCCATAGATCCACCTAAGCCCATTCCCCTATCTTCCCACACCCATTTCATTGTAAGCCCACTTTCTTGGTGCTTGAGTATGAATACTGCCACTTTGGGACATTCTACTTGCTGGTCATCCTGATCCCAACACAGGCAGGCCAGCCGCCATGCTTGAAATAAACCCAACTTCCTTCTCATCCGAGTCCTGACATTTTCTCCACTTGGGAGAGAACTCATAGTACTGTGTGGCTCTGTGTAAGCTGGCTGCCTGGGAGAGAACTCATAGTACTGTGTGGCTCTGTGTAAGCTGGCTGCCTGGGAGAGGACTTCCTGGTCAGTTCAAGGTTGATTTCCATATGTCATGAATCTAAAACGAATGGTGTCTTCAGCAATAAGATCTTATCATCTAGTAATAGTGAGAAACCAAGTGTTTTGGTCCCTCTGGGGCCTCCAGATTATAACTTGTACGGAGGTATCCCCTGCTTGGCACTGGGATTTCAGAATTAACTTACAAATTAGTGGACTTCCATAAGGCTTCTTCACATATCTTTAGTTTTTGCTAAACTACCCCCTAAAGGCGAAATGTAAAAATTATACAATATTCTCAAATCTCAAAATAATAAATCCTTAGTGTTATCAGTACTGTATCCACTTAAGCTTTCAATTTCCCTTAATAATTGCATTAATGCTTTTCATAATTGGCTTGTTGAGAATTAGTACTTGTTGGGATCCTGATTTGTTGTTGTTCCTATTATTTTGAATCCTGATTTCAGTAATTGCACTGTGAAGAAGTCCAGTGATTCCTTAATACATAAAACAAATGTAGCCCTGGAAATCCACTTGAAGCAGATAGAGGAGAAATGCCTTTTAATAAATGTCTATAGATGCATGAATGACACTCTATATCATTCTTATCTTGAACTGATGATATCCCCTTTTCCTGACATTCAGCTCTGTAAGCAAAAATGAATGAAGCCTGCCAGCTCAGGGTTAGGAGTGAAAACCAGCAACCCAAAAGCTACCTGGTACATGGACTTGGTTGGTATTGGAAGATGGTGGTGCTGAAAACCCGTGGGTTTGCCACTAAAAGAAAAGCCTTAAATCAGAGTGTTTGGGATGGCTATATAGTCATGTATTAATAATTTCACCCAGGAGATCCTGACTCTGATTTTAGAAATTCTGGAGAAGAAAGCTATGCTGCTCAGGTTTCTCTTCACATGAAACTTTTTTCACTTTTAGTTTGCCTTCTATAATCAGTAAAATTAATGTATCACTAAGCTTCATGGCCTTGGAAATACTCTGAACTTGCAAAGGAATGGAGCAGGCACAGTGGCTTTCTGACACTTACCAAATCGCTGAAAATGCTTACAAGAAACCTGGACTTCTATCCGCCTGGTGAACATTTGTGAGGTGCTGTGCTACCCGTGTTTGGTGGGGGCCATAGTCCTTTCAAGTTCTCCTTTTTTTTTTTTTTTTTTTTTTTTAATTTCTCTGGCAGGGAAGTGATGCTAGAGCCTACTTCCAGCACTTTTTATTTTTTTTTTTATTAATTTTATTTATTTCTGTATGTGTATGAGTGTACTGTCTGCATGCAAGTCTGTGCACCCGTGTTGTGCAACGCCGCGGAGGTCAGAAGAGGGTCTCGGATTCCCCTGGAACTGGAGTTCTCCTGGAATTGGAGCTTCAGACGGTTCTCGGCCGCCATGTGGGTGCTGGGGATGGAACCTGGGTCCTCTGTAAGAGCGGTCGGCGCTCTTAACCGCTAGGCCATCTCTCCAGCCCTCAAGTTCCCCTTTTATGCAATGGCCTGTGACAGACACATAGTTAACAAGAAATAGGAAAAGCAAAACAGAAGGCAGGTTGTGCAGGCTTCTCTTATTTTCAGTAAACAGAGCAGATGGCTGTGTGATTAGTTGTCTTTCTGAACAACAAAGGAAAAACAAAAACATCCCTCACCCCCAGTTCTGGCTTGTAGGAGCCCCTTGGTGCTTCAGACATGCTTTATGCAAAGCTTATTTGATGGTGAGTTTTTATCCCGACAGTGGAAGCTTTAGGATTTTCATTTCTACTGCCCTTTTATCAGAACTTCTTCTAGAAGAGACTGCCTTACCTTTCGGCTGCTGGGAGGCTTTGCTCTCTTCCCAGTGATCATCTCGGTTCCTTCCTGCCCACTTTAGGTGCTCCCCAAGTTCCTGCACTTCTGATTTATCACTGGGAACAAGGCACGGTGCTGCAGAGCTTAGCGTGCAGCAGGGCTACTTGATGTGAATCCTTGTTCTTGCTTCTTAGAGTCTCTCCAAAGGGGTGATAGAAAGCATGAGAATTAGCAAAGAGGACTTTTAACTGTACCTTCTTCATAGCAGGCACTTTGTGAAATATTTTTATGATTACTACTAAAGAAAACGATGTTCTGTTTCTGAGTTCTATTGACAATTGTGTGACTCTATACAGTTGTTAAAACTCACTGTGTATTAAAATGGGTGAATTTTGCTGTATACAAATTGGACTTCAATAAACCTGATCAAAACCTTTAAAGAAAAAAAAACATTGTTTAATCAGCCAAGGGTTTATCAGGTGATGTGCAGTAGATTTACTTAAAAGAAAAAAAACAAACATGCAGTTCAAAGAAGCTTGTCATCTGGGTGAGTAACCCTGTGATAACGCAAAGGGAATTTGCATGTCAGGATGGGAAGACGGAAGGCAGCAAGCAGCTCCTTAGGTACCTAGGCAAGAAGTGATTCTCAAGATTAGAGATAGGGTTACTTTCTGTCATCACAAAGACTTATTCGACACTGGGAACATGATGCAGATCATAGAGGTGGGGATTTGGGAACATACTCAGAAGGGTATGAAGTTCAGGTGCAGTCTAGGGCAGAGATGCATGTGGAAAGATTAGGTTAGGGATGGCTGCTTTCTGACAAAGTGGACACTTCTAGACTATGAGGACTAACAAATAATTGTTCTCTTCATCCACAGAAAGGTCCCCCTTCTGGGAAAGACCGTGTGAAGAAAGGCGGATCCTATATGTGCCACAAGGTCAGTCAGGTGACGTGAGCCCCGGGTAGGTGCTCTCGTGGTTTACAAATCCATTATTAAATTCTACCCCCAAACATCCTTTTCCCTTCTGCTGATACAGATCTGTTCCCTTGCAAACCAGAACAAAATAGGGTGGTCATCATAAATTTAGTAACAGACATGAGGCAAAGTACCAGGTGAAATAGAGCTTGTGAAGGACGTATTGACAACCAAATCACCACTGAATCCTGCCCTTCTGAGAGGCTTCTTTTGTTCTCTGAAATAGGTAGGCAAACTACTGTTTTCCATGTTTAAGTCAGAAACCATATCCTTATTTTGAGATGTCTATAAATTTCTGAGTTCTCTGTTGAGATTCAAACTAGAGTTATAAATGGAGGATGGTTTGTGGTCTACCAAAATGGAAGCACCCAAGTGTACTGGGTGTAAATATGCACATTCCTACTCTCTGAACAATGATTCCACTGCCCGAGCCGGCAGTTCTTGGTTAATCTGATCAGTGATTCATGAGCAACCTTCATAAGGAATTTGCAAATGAATCTGATCCCTTCCCTTTTCTCATTGAGTTGTATATTTTTAGTGCCTCCAGTACTCCAGGTTCCTGTCTTCTGCTGTGTACAAAGTTGTCATTTTGGAGTTTGTTATTACCAAGAAGTTTCGCATGGTAATTGATTCTATCCAGACAATTAGAGACTTAAATCACCTATAGTGACTCCAAATTAAGTTACTTGTTTTGTAATGGTGGCATTAGCAAGCTTTGTCCTTCATTTTACTTTAGAATCATCTGATATATGTAAAAGCCTGATGCTGGCACTCCACCTGCCCCATCCGATGAGGGTTTTCTGCTCTATAACCTGGGTATCACGAGGTTCTAAAGCTCTGCAGGTGTTGAAAATATTCAGCAAAGTTTGGGAACCACTGACCTCCAGAGTCTTTAGATGATATAGTGGTGGGTCTGTTGGCATGTGGCCCTCCCTGTTCCTTAGCCTAGAATCTTTGACCAAGTGGTTCAGGTGGAAGTTCATCCAGTTGAGCTCAATTTATGCTTTAAACCTGCATTAATATAAGATGTGGATGAATTTAACATAAAATGTTAATGTTAATGAATTGATTAGTTCATTACATTTTCCAATCAGAGTCCTGTTATGCTGACCAGGGTGGTCTCCAACTCTTGAGTCAAGGCATCCTTTCTGACCCAGCCTCTCAAATAACTGGGACTATGGGCACGTATGAACCTCCTTGGCTCATATCTCATTCTTTTTTAAACTTAATGTTATGTGTGTAGGTAGATGTACCCATGCCATGCAGTGTCTGCAGAGGTCAGAAGGTGTCAGATCCCCTGGAACTGGAGTTATGGATGGTTATTAGCCGCCATGTGGGTGCTAGGATTCAAACCCAGGTCTTCTGCAAGAACAGCCAGAACTCTTAACTGCTGAGCCATCTCTCCAGCCCTCATCTTATTCTTGATCATGGGGAATAAATGAATTTTTGAAATTAAGGATCACACTATCATTTTAATATTTTATGTCAGGTTGAGGATGTTTGCTTTTATTTGTTTTTTTTTTTTTTCCAACGAGGAATGAACGTATATTTTGCCAGGTGTTTTTCCCATACTGAGATGACTGTGTTTTTTCTTTTTAGTCAGTCAACATAGTATAAGAGGGAATTACACTAGTTGATTTTCCCTTTCATGTTGTTTTCTGAGGCAATGTCTTACTATGTAGTCAAAAATGACTTTGAAGTTAGTAGGTTACCCAGAATCTCACAATTCTTTCATATCAGCCTCCCAGGTACTAGAATTACAACCATGAGCAACCAAACATACCCAGCTTGATGTTCACTTATTAAACCATCCTTGCATTCCTGAGTATATTCCACTTAGTCATGATCCTTTTTATATACTTTGAAGTTTTCTAAACTGAGAATTTTTGCATCTAATTAATGATGCGTGTTGATCTGGTTTTTCTTTTCCTATAGTCTTTGTGTGGTTTTAGCATATTGTTATATTCATAAATTGAATTGGAAAATAGTCTCTTCAGTTATTTATCTTCAGATTTTAAGAAGAGTAATGTAGAATTCACTCCTTTTTTTCCTGAAGTTTTGATAGGATTCTCCACTGAAGGCATTGGGCCTGGACTTGCACATTAGTCTTTTTTGTGGTTGTTGCAATAATAAAAACTTGAGCCAGATTTACTCTTTAAAGAAAGGCTTGCTTATTTTAGCTTTTATTTTCAGATGACCGCAGTTGAGGGGTTACATATGGTGATTATATTTTTTTCTGTGAGACAGTGTCTCCCTATAGCTTCAGCTGGCCTGGGACTCACTTAATGTTCCAGGCTGCCCTTGATCTCACAGAGATTCATCTGCTTCTGCCTCCTGAAGTTTGAGTCCTGGAATTAAAGCATGTCCCACCATGTCCTGTTGTGATTATATTCTTGCTGCCAGAGTCTAGAAGTGATACAAGGGATCTTATGGAAAGACACAGATGAGTGTGTGTGTGAGTGTGTGTGTGTGTGTGTGTGTGTGTACGTGCAAACATGTGTGCGTTATCTCGCTCCCTCTTCTAATAAAGCCACTGTTTCCATGATGGTGGCTCCTTTCTAATGATTTTATCTAATCCTCATCACCCCCCAAATACTTCATATCTAAATAGCATAGTGATAGTGAAGGTTAGGTTTTCACCCCCCTTAATACCTCATGTTGGAGATTAAATGTCAACAGATAAAGTCTTAGGGGGTATATGCAAACAATATCTATAAACCATAACAAATCATAACTATATATTTATTTAATGGATTGAGGCTCTATACAGTATCTTTTTGGTTTTGATCTACTATGGTCTAATAATTCTGTCTTTCAAGGAGTCTATTTCAATCAAGTTACTGAATTTACTGGTGCAATCTCTGCCTTTTCAATTGGGTATTTAGGCCAATTATATTTAATGAAACTCTTGATATTGTTGGGTTTAAATATGGTCTTGAGATTTGATTTTTTTAATTAATTTTTTATTGTTTGAGAATTTTATGTACATACATATATGTTTTCTTTTTTAAATTTATTTATTTGTATATATTTTAAGAGATTTGATATTTCTTTTAGTCTCATATATTCTTTGTTCCTTTTTTATCCTCATCTTTTTTGGATTGATATTTTTAACACTCCATTTTATTTTCTCCTTAGGTTATTTAGCTGTAAACCTTTGTTTTAAAGTTAGTGGTTGATTTAGAATCAAGTTCATAATGAACTTTTTCCTAGCCAATGTGAAGGGTATACTTTGATTTCTGGGCTCAGAGCAATGGGGTGAGTATGACAGCAGAGGAGATAAGCACAAAGTCAGACCTGGATGGAATCAGAATTTTTCCAGAGAAAAATGGCAGTTCCAAAAACAAAAAGAATGTTATAAATAAGTTTTTAAATGACCCTGACAAGAAGTAACTTATTTTCATGAACCAAGGCCAATTTGCATGATGAAAGTAAATTCCTAAAATCATTACTAATTTTTCTTTTTTTTGGTGTTTTTGAGACAGGGTCTCCCAGGCTGGCCTTGAACTCACAGAGATCCACCTGCCTCTGCCTCCCGAGTGCTGGGATTAAAGGTATGCACCACCATGCCCGGCAAATCATTACTAATTTTAAATCTGTATAAAGTGAAGCGTCAGGAAGGAGATAGAGCACGGGAAGACAAGCCGTGAGGCAATACAGCACCTGGCTCAGAGCACAGGCCAGAGAGTGTGTGGAACCAGGCTAGAATCCTGGGTCCGTGCTTACGAGCATGCAGCCTCGCCAGACTATTAATATCTCTTGGCTGCAGTTTTTGCTTCATGTATGTAATTCATGTAGTGTTCATACCCTTCTCATAGGATTAATGGAAGAATTCATTGAATTAATATATGTGAAATCAATAGAACAGTTCACATAGTAAGCCCTCAATACTAGTTTCAGCTGTTGGTGTTGTTGGATTGATACGTATGTAATCTTCAGCCAGGTCAGGCCACAGTATCAAGAAGACACTCATCTTCCCACCAAAATGCCAAACAAAGGAGTTGGTCTAGTGTCATTTGAAAGAGTAGTGGTCACACTGGGTTCTGTTGTGTGTTTTCCTACAGTGGCTATTCAACATGAGCTAGTTATCTTAAAAATATTAAAAATAGGGCTGGAGAGATGGCCTAGCAGTTAAGAGCGCTGACTGCTCTTGCAGAGGACCTGGGTTCGATCCCCAGCACCCACATGGCGGCTAAAAACCGTCTTTAACTCCAGTTCCGGGGGAATTCGACGCCCTCTTCTGACCTCCGCGTGCATTGCATGACATGGGTGCACAAACCTGCATGCAGACAGTACATTCATACACATACGAAAATGAATAAAATTTAAAAAATATATATTAAAAATATTCTTTGGGGCTGGAGAGATGGCCTAGTGGTTAAGAGTGCCGACTGCTCTTGCAGAAGACCTGGGTTTGATCCCTAGCACCCACATGGCAGCTGAGAGCCGTCTTTAACTCCAGTTCCTGAGGAATCCAACACCAACTTCTGACCTCTGCAGCATTGTACAACATGGGTGCACAGACTTGCATGCAGACAGTATATATATATTCATACACATAAAGAATAAATAAAAAATTAAATATATTCTTTATCTGAGAAATGTCTTCCTCTCACAAAAACCAGATTTCTTTCTCCTTTGATTTCTAGGCCCCCAGGCTGCTAAGTAATTATCTTAAATGGTTTATTCCCCGATCCAGGGTCACATTCTTAGCACAGATATTGAGATCCATTGGACATAGTAATTAGCCATTTTGATGAAATAGGGCTAAAAAAGGTCCCTCCTAGTACTCCTGTTCTTAATTAATAGAATGACCCATTTTTTTCAGCCAGTCAGAGACATCACTTCCTTTAAGAACCACTTTTGGTGCTAAAAATAAATGTAGAAAAAAAGAGCAACCAGGACATTCATAATCAGGGCAATTTAGCTTTTTAATTGTGTCTCTATCAGTGACCCATTATTGAAATTTAAGAACTACTTATTAATAAATAAATATTTGCTGAGTGAATGCATTTGAAATAGAATAATGTTAGGAATTGACCGTTTTCAAGTCATTGGGCCTGACTTCTCAACATTTACCATTGTCTGTCTGTCTGTCTGTCTCCCTATGTCTGCACTTGTGTGTATTGCTAAGAATCTAACCCAGGCCTTGCATATCGTGGGCACGTGCTCTACCCCTAAGTAACACCCCTGTCCCCTCAGTGCCTTTATGGTGAAACTTGCTTTTTGGATTCAGACGTTCATCCTCATTTTGGTTAATGGAAGGTCTCAGGAATTGCTGTAAGCCAATAATGACTCTTTGTTATTGTCCATTTTAAGCTTTTTATTATACACACAAAACAGTTTCATTGCATAAAATTTAGGAAAGAAAAAATAAAGAAAAATGAAAATAAATTCATATCTTGTGTCCTAGAGTATTCTGCCAGAGTTTTATATATATATATATATATAAAATATTGAATATATATATATATATTCAATAATGGGATTATTTTGGGCCAGGAAGGACACTCAACAGGTAAAGGTGCCTGTCACCAAGCATGAGAACATGAACTCCATCCCTGCCACCACATGGTGGAAGGAAAGGGCCAACTCTTACAAGCTGTCCTCTGACCTCCATATGTGCACTGTGGCATGCATAGAAAGTAAATAAATAAATCTTTAAAAATTAAATAATAAACAATGGAATACTTTGTATCTACTCAGGGTTTCCAGACATGGTCATGATAACGGTTTCCTGTGTCACAGATCATTTTTCTCACGTGCCATCGCTGCCGAATCCTTCTCAACACTGGTCTGAGGAGGCATTAGCATTTCATCAGAGTCAAACATCCTGGCTTTTGTTGGATATAGAGTAATCCATTCAGCAAAAACTAGTCCTGTACCACATTGCCAGAGTGTTCTCTCAACTTCCCCTCAGTTTACACAGCAAATAAGGCTTTCCTGTTCATGTGGCACGCGTACATCCCCAGTTGGATGCCGGCAGGGGAGTGTCTCTTCCCACAGTCACACGTGTGACCTCTAGGCCTCCTTCACTGTGGGGCAGTGCTTCTCTTGTTCTATGAAGAAGTTGGTTCTGAGAGGTCAGATAAGACCACCAAAGAATGTCTGTGATAAAGAGCACTGTGTTCACGAAACTGCTTTCCTTTCTATGAAGAGTCAAACCAAAGATTTTTGTTTGGTCTTTAAGGTGCTGGGGATCAAACTTGGGGCTTGCTCACACTGGGCAAGTGCTCTCCCACGGAGCTATATCCCCAGCCCCAGGATGAACCATTGTCATGTAATTCTATGAACAACAGTTTCATTTTATTTATGAGAAAACAGATTCAGAAAGATTGAATAGCTGCTAAGCCTGGGATTTTTGCCCTTGCTGATGAAGAACCTTAGAAAATTTTTCTCACAATTTTCATTTGTATCAAGTCCAAACTCCCCTCACTGTGGAGCCAGTAGTGTGACTGCACCTGGCTACCTACCCACATTTCCTGCTTCTTGCATTGTCCATTTTTGGCTCACTTTTGCCTGGAATTCTAGTTCTTCCAACCTTTGGGCATCCGAGCTCCCGTGTCACCGCCTCCTTTTCCAGACCACCCTGTGTGAAGTAGCCTTGCTATTTTCCATCCTCTCTCTCCATTTTTGCCTTCCTTAGAGGTGACTGCTGTGGGCAACAGCCTGGAGTTTATCAGCCTGTTTATTGCCTGAGTACTTCCTGTTGAATGTCGGCTCTGTGATAACAGGTATCTTGTTTGTCTTGCTCTGATTATATCCTTGGTGTTGAAAGGAGCATCTGGCCTATTATAAGCTCTCCTGTATTTAATGAGTAAACCGTGCTGTGACGTGATCAGGCTGTGGTCTTGCTGCCCCTGCCTGAATCTTTCCTTTTTCATGCTTCTGAGTCCATTGTTTATTTTTTTCCACCTCATTTGCATTCCTTCCTCCTTTCTCCATCACTGCTATTCAGAGTGTGCCCCATGGGCCACAGCCTGCATGTGAAAGTAACATCTCTGCGTGCATAGCCTAGGAGTGTGTATTCCAACAACCTTTCCAGGCTGGGGTGTGTGTGTCTGTGTCTGCCTGTCTGTCTGTCTGTCTTGTCTGTCTTCTGCTGTCCTAGTTACTCATCTTGTTTCTATGATAAAATACCCTTGTAAAGGCAACTTAAAGGCTAGCAAGAAGGCTCAGAGGGTAGATAGGAGTGCCTGACACACCCGGTGACACTAATTGCATCCCAAGATCCAACACAGTGGCAGGAAATAACTGACTCTGGAGAGCTGTATCCTGGCCTCCACATGTATACTGTGGTATACATAAGCCTACACACAGACACACACACACACACACGCACACTCACACTCACACACACAGAGACAGAGAGAATATATAACAACTTAAATTAACATTTTAAAGCAGCTTCTGGGAGCAAGGGTTTATTTGGCTTCACAGTTCAGGGAATAGTCCATGGTGGAGGGGAAGTCAGCCGAAGCTCAAGGCAGCAGCTGATCACAGGTGTCTGCAGTCAGGAAGCAGAGGAGGTAAGCGCTGGCCTCAGCTGGCCTTCTCCTTTACAGTATAGCTCCCCAGCCCCTGGAATGGTGTCTACATTTAGGGTGTGTCTTCCCACCTCGGTCTCTCACAGGCATGCCCAAAGACTTGTCTCTGGTGATTCTGGATCTTGTCAAGTTGACGGTAGTGATTGTCGGGATTGTGCTCTGAGAATCACTGTCCTGACCGTGTGCCCACCTAGGCCGAGCATTCCTTTTTAAAGATATTGCCAAGCTGCCGGGGACAAGTCCTTCATCCAAATTACTAACTGGAGTCATTTAATTTAGCCCTAGCCTGCATTGTAGCTGGTTGATGTGTGGTCTGCGGCCAGGCAGGACTGGAGCATGCCTGGAAGCTGTACATGTGCTACTCCCATGAAAACAGTAGGCAGCCAGGAAGTGACATGCTGGTTGTCTTCATCATGTGTGGTCCCGCTATGATAGAAGATTGCCAATCATCCGTCTCTGTCCTCCCCTGAGCTAGACCCTTGCTACAGGGCGGAATTCACCACGTGCGTTTGGTTGCATGGAGTCCTGGAGTGTCTTTGTGAATTTGATTCTAGAAACATCAGAGCTCTGTCATTTCACAGTAGCCTAGTGAATAAACCTGCCTGCACCGAGCTTCTGCAGGGCCCCCTCACGCAGCCAGTCCCGGATAGTTGAGAGCTTCTGTTTATGTGGGTCACACAGAGTCTCAGGTACCATCAACTTCTCATTTCAAGCACATTTTTATTTTATGTATATGTGTGACTACACACACACACACACACACACACACACACACACACACATGCGTACCACATATGTGCCTGGTGCCTGCAGAAGCTGGAAGAGGGCATCAGATTCCCTAGAACTGGAGTAATGGATTGTTGTGAGTCATAGGATGTAGGTACTGGGAACCAAAGCCAGCAGCCAGTGCTTTTAGCCACTGAGAGCCATCTCTCCAGTGTCCACAAGCACATTTTTAAAATCTTCCCTCTATCCACCTGAGAATTGATAATACATTTTATTCTTCACTGTCCACCGAGAAAATTAGTTGCTATTGTTTGAAGATAAATCTTTATGCCCAGAGGATTTCCATGTGAACTTCGGAGATAACTTTTATGGAGAATAGAAGCATTTGGCTTTTGTGAGAGAAAAGAAGTAATAGGAATTAAAAATATACTTTCATACTGGCCTATTTTTTTTTCTTCCTCGTGAATTGTGCACGAATTCCAAACTTTTTCTACTTTTCAAAGTTTGTTTAACCAGATGACAGCGACTTTCATTTCACTGGATCATCCCCGAGTTTCTGCCAGCGGCACCCAGGATGACTTGTTATGAATCAGAAAATCCATGCACGGTTATTTGGGGAATCTGGAAGCTTTGTAGTTTGCTATGTCAAGTATCCTACAATCATTCACTGAGTACTTTGTGTGGCCACAGATACAGGTCCTGTATGCTGGTGTGGGTGTGGATGTAAATGGGACTTATGTGTTGGCAGTGGGAAAGAGGGGATGAGATGTGAGGTACCTGTCCCTCTGGCAACGTAGGTAGGAAGCAGCCACTCTGCAGATGGATCCAGGTTGGAATCCTGCTTCTTTTAACAGCTGTGTCATCTTCTGTGACTTGGTTAGTGCCTGGGCAAAGACTAACTGATGCCAGAATCTGACACCATGCCTAGCATGTCCATGCCTAGCATGTCCTAGGTACCCTTAACACTTGTGTTTTTGTGTATGCCTGTGTACTTGTACTCTTACAGAATTATGCAGAATTATACCTCAAAATGTGTAGCCTTGTGATTTACTATGATTTAAAGGCTCAAAGAATGGGAGTGGGCTCTTATCACCCTTCTTAACATTTTGGGTTCCTCTGCTTTCCATGTAATTTTTGCCAATCTATTGAATATATTGCATGATATTTGATGCTGTTTTAATCTTTTCTTGATTGACTTTTATTTGTTGATATAATGTCAAAATGAATACAGTAGTGTTAAAAGCTCGAAACTTTGCTCTTGAGGATAACTGCTATTCATATGTCCTTATTACGAATCATTCTGGGTTTTTTAGTATTTATGATTATATAGATGGAAGTCATACATATATACAGTTCTGTGTTCTGACTTTTCTTATTTAGTATCTTATCATGAGATCTCTAGAAACTGGGTTCTTTGTGGCTGCTGAAGGTTTTACCACACAGATGTGCCATAAATTATATGGGTTGTTACCATTTTCTTTCTTTTTGGTATTGTAAGTACTGGCAAACTCTCTACTGTATGTAGGTGGTATTTATAAGGTAGAAGACACCAGTTAACTCTTGAGTGTCCAGGAGGGTGGCTTATGGGAAGCCCCACTTCAGCCAGCTGTACTTCTTTATGCCAGGTACTCTTACGCTGCATGCATCTGCTTGACGCCTTATGCTGTGGATCAGGGAATGCTTATCTCACTTTTTCTCTCTCATAGTCCTATTGCTATAGGTATCGCTGTGCTGCTCGGAGCCAGAACACACCCGACAGCTCTGCGTCAAACCTGGGATTCCGCTGTGCAGCTGACCGCCTGCCTACCACGGACTGACAGCCAAGAGGAGCCCTCCCAAATCCAAGAAGTTGTTTCTAACTTGCAGTCGGCTTCCCTCTGAACTCTGAAACGATCTTGTACAAAGAATTCCCAGCGGAGGTGGATTCCATATCTTCCCAGTGGCCAAAGGAACCATCTCGTGAGACCAAATTGCTGACCTGTGTGTCGGTTCATGTGCTTTATCATGTGGTGCATCTTTGGGGATCATTGCCTTGTTTTACGTTGAGAGCCTTGTGCAGGAGAGAGCAGGCGACCTTGAAGTAGCAGGAAGTTTGCGTCCTGCCCAGACTCTGCCACAGGGTTAGACCCTGCAATCCAGCACTTCATCTGCCTGAGCCTCTGTCCCGTCATCACAATGTGGGGATGGACAGCAGCATTTCTAGGGATCTCTCCAGCTCACAGATTCTGTGAGTGATAGCAAGTGTACTGTGATTGCATAGTGAGAATTTATGACAGATTATTTTTTAGCTATTTTTTTGCCATGTGTGAATCTTGGGTAATACTAATCATGTACGGTGAGTTTCCCTATGTATTATTTTTGGAAAAGGGTAGAGTGTGAGTCTTTTATATTCATACTGCACTTTGTTCTTTCAAGGAAATCAGTGTCTTTTACATTGTTATGACAAATCCCGTGTGGACCAGTGATGGAATGATGGAGTTCAGTGATCTGAACACAGGAATGTCTGTTCAGTTGCTCTATTGTGCTTTATATTTTAACATTAAGTGCCTTTGGCTCAGACGGGCAGTTAGAAGCCCTCTCCCCGCTTCCTCCCCAAAGCCTTTGGAGAATGTGAAATGTTTATCAATAGGGAAACCTGTTAAATTCTAGATGTAAGAGAACAAGAACCAGGGCCTTGAACTGACTGTATTAGGGTAGCCAGTGTTGTATAACAGAGAAGCGGGAGTCTCGTAGGCTTTGGAATATCAGATGCTTTGAATCATGCACTATGTTAATAAACTGGTACCTGCCGAGTCAGCCTCGTGTTTCATCCCTAACTCGGGTTCTTTTTGTCATCCCTTCCTTTATATTTCCCTCAAGAAACAATTTTGTCATATTTGGATGTTTTCTTTGCTAGAAAACTTTTTGTTGTTGAGACATCATCTTACTATATAGTACTGGCTGGCCTGGAGCTCACTATATAGACCAGGCTGGCCTGGAACTCACAGTGATCCACCTGCCTCTGCTTCCCAAATGCTGGGATTAAAGATGTGTGTCATCATGTCCACCCCTACTAGGAAACTTTTATGATTAGTAGCTGGTAATATTGATGTATGTAGTTTACAGCAATTTTTTTTTGGTCTTTTTAAGACAGGGTCTCCTTTTAGTCTGAGCTGGCATGGAGCTTGCTATGTAGACTGGGCTGGCCTTGAACTCACAGAGATCCACCTGCCTCTGCCTCCCGAGAGCTGGGATTAAAATTGTGTGCCACCACGCCCAGCATATAGTAATTGGGTATTTTTTTTTTTTTTTGTCTTTTCGAGACAGGGTCTCCCTGTAGCCCCAGCTGTCCTGGAGTTCACTCTGTAGACCAGGCTGGCCTTGAACTCACAAAGATCCACCTGCCTCTGCCTCCTAAGTGCTAGGATTAAAGGTGTACGCCACCATGCCCAGCTTCATATAGTAATTTTTAATCTCTAAAGCAAAACAAGACAGGATCTCTGTCTTCCTCTTGTTGCTTCTTGCCACCCAAGACAACACAAGCCAAGGGGGTCACCTTGGTGGCAGCTGCTACACATGCCAGGGAAGCACTTTGTGTTCAGAGTGTTGGCTTTCAAGCTCAGGTCTCTGTTGGTGGAATCCACCCACATTCTTTAGTCCTGGGGATCCCTAAGTGACTTCTAGCATGTCAGTTGAAGAAAGACTCATCTTTATATCAGTTTTTCAAACTGTCAGTCAAGTAATATTCAGAAGTGATTAACCAACACTTGATTGCTACTATTACCCTTATATTAAAAGAACTATGTTAATCTGTATGAGTTTGTGTGTGTGTGTGTGTGTGTGTCTGTGTGTATGTGAGTGTGGACACATACATGGAGGTCAGAGGACAGTTTGTAGGAGTCAAGTTATCTCCAAGAAGTTTGAAATTCACACCAGAGGAGCCTACTGGCCAGAAGTAGAGCCCACCAGAAGGGCCAGCTTTGCTGGAGAACCTGGAAGTAGGCCATTTTGGGTATAAGTGAGAGCAGTTGGAACACAGCTGAATCTATTCCTGGGCCTCCTCCCCTGTCTGCGTAGTTTAGACGTATCTCCTGTTGTCCTTCAGAGCTCAGGTCAACAGGCTTCATGGCGAGTGCCTTTACCCACTGAGCCATCTTGCTAGCCCAGCTTTTTTGAGACAGGGTCTCTTTGTGTAGCCCAGCCTGGCCTGGAACTCACTATGTAACCCCAAGTACTAGGATTATAGGCATGCACCACCTTCCCTACAGAGGCTATGCTTTTGCAAAACCACTTAACAAATTAGGAATGGAGAATAGCCATGTTGTTTGTATGTTAGCCACTTTTGCAGTCATTTGATGGATATAAAAAAAATTTCTCTAAAAACTTCCACCGATGATTAATTCCACTTAAAAGGGAAAAAAAATAAACATTTGTAAGAAGTAGCTAATGTGGGAAATGAGATATTTTATTTTTAAAGTCACCACTATGGTATAGTGTTTGTTTTTATTTCTTACCTCCCACCTGTGTGTGTGTGTGTGTGTGTGTGTGTGTGTGTGTGTGTGTCTTTTAACATCGTTATATATATTTTGGCTTCTTTTCCTGTTAATGTTATGTAGCATAAACATTCTTTTATGGTTTGGGGAATACTTTTTAGAACTGCATTCTTAGCAGCAGCATAATATTGGATAATATTTAAAAACAAAATCCTAACAAGCTCTTCATTTAAGACCCACATATCTAGGTTATCAACTCAGAAATATACTAGACTCCAGTGTTAGCCACTGTGCTTTGTAATACCAGATGTTGACGCAATGGACAGAACACAGCAGTAACAATTGTATGTTTCAGTACCATACTTCTGAAGGTGTTGGTTACTTTCCTGTCCTTGGTTCTGCTCATTCTGCACCTGTGATGAGGCAAGTCCTCATTGCAGCACAAGCATGTGAAAGAGGAGGCCGTTCACTTCGTGGAGTACAGGAAGCAGAGAGAGACAGAGCTCAGAGACCCCTGGGGAGAGCTGGAGAGATGGCTCAGAGATTAAGAGTGCTGGCTGTTCTTGCAGAGGACCTAGGTTTAGTGTCCAGTACCCACACATGGAGGCTCACAACCAACTGTTCACTCCAGTACCTGGGGATCAGATGCCATCTCCTGGCCACTTTGGGCATTGCATGCACATAGTGTACCTACAGATAAGCAAGCACAGTCATACACCTAAATAAAAATAAAAATTTTAAAAAAGAAGCGACTCCAGGTATAACCTTTGAAGACATACCACATGACCTACTTCTCCAGCTAGGTTTCTGCCTCCTAAAATTTCTGTAGCTTCTCAAAAATAGCACTGTCATCTGGGAAATAATAGCACCGTCGTCTGGGAACCAAGTGTTCCAACACACAAGCCTGGGCGGAACATTTCATATTCAGATCATAACACTGAAAAATGTTATCTTCTGCAAAATTGTACATACGAAAAATAGGAGCATAAGGAAAAGCAAGGATACAGGCTGACCACTTAAGAATGTCCTTTATTTTACAAGAGCACGAGTGGAATGGGTCCTAATAAAACCTACGCCCTAATTAAACCCCTGTTGACATTTGTAGCCAGCATCAGTATTATAGCTGTTCAGGATTTGGTGGCCCTAGACACTGAGAGTTTTTCTTCCTTCTCTTGGATGTAAGGCACGTGCTTCTAATAGAGACCCTGTCCATCAAAAGTCAAAGTTGAGTGGCTGGAGAGATGGCTCAGCAATTAAGAACTCTTCCTGCTCTTGCGGATGTTGGGACAACCATCTGTAACTCCAGATCCAGGGTATCTGATGCTTTGGTCTCCATTGGCTCTGCACACAGGTGCACAAAGATTTACAGTCAGACAAGCACACATATACATAATTTTTTTTTTTCTTTTTTGAATCAGGATCTTCCTGTAGCTCCAGCTGGCCTGGAACTTGCTATGTAGACCAGACGACCTTGAACTAACAGACATCCACCTGTCTGTGCCTCCCAAGTGCTGGGATTAAACACGTGTGCCACCACACCCAGCAACGTATACATAATTAAAAAAAATATTTTACTTATTTTCTATTCTAATATGTATGAGTATACTGCCTGCATTTGTGTAAGTGCACCCATGTTGTGTTTGCAGCGCCTGTGGAGGTCAGAGGGAATCAGATTCCCCTGGAAATGGAGTTACAGATGGTTGTTAGCTGCAATGTGGGTGCTGGGGGTTGAACCCAGGTCCTCTGCAAAAACTGCCAGTGCTCTTAATCACTGAGCCATCTCTCCAGCCCATACACATAATTTTTTTTATTTATTTCTGTATGTGTATGAATGTACTGTCTGTATGCAAGTGTGTGCACCCGTGTCATGCAATGCCACGGAGGTCAGAAGAGGGTGTAGGATTCCCCTGGAACTGGAGTTCTCCTGGAATTGGAGTTTCAGATGGTTCTCGGCCGCTGTGTGAGTGCTGGGGATCGAACCCCGGTCCTCTGTAAGAGCGGTCGGTGCTCTTAACTGCTAGGCCATCTCTCCAGCCCACATAATTTTTTTAAAAAGTCAAATGTGGAGCCATCTCTTGTGTACCACCTTCCCTGCATTTTCTGCTCCTCAGAGCTTACAGCAGTAGAAAATGTGATGGTTCCTAAAGCTGCTGAACTCAGCCACTGCTCGTGCTACGGGAGGACACTGCCACGAAGCTTGCAGTTTCTTTTTATCTTGAAATTCTCCATAAATTGTTTGATAAGCACTTTTCTTAAATTGAAAAGTGGGGATGATAGCATATACCTTTAATCCCAGTACTTGGGAGGCAGAACCAGATGGGTCTCTGTGAGTTCCAGGCCAGCTGGGTCTACTTAGCAAGATCTAGGCTGCCCAGGGCTATATAGTGAGACCTTGTATAAAAATAATAAGGAGTAGGGGGCTGGAGAGATGTCCAGCAATTAAGAGCACTGGTTGCTCTTGAAGAGGACATGGGTTCAGTTCCCAATACCTGTCTAACAACTGTCCATAACTCTAGCTCTAGGGGGATTCAATCCTCTTGTGCCCTCTGTGGGCATTATACAGTGTGGATGCACTTAGATACATGCAAGCAAAACAGTCATACACATAAAATAAAAATAATAAAATTTTAAAAACAGTTTGTCCCGGTCATCTCGAAACATGTCTCAAATCATATACAGCTCCATGCAGCTTCTGCTCAACAACTGCTTCGTCATTTTTGCATTAAATAAACACATCATGTGGTTGATGGAACAGTTCCATTATGGAAAACAATTTTTCTCCTTTAGTAACCCTTATGCTGGGTTGCTGTCTAATTTTTGGGTTTTGTCTCCACTGATGCAAGGAAGAAATCGGAGAGGTGTGTTTTCAAATCTGTTTTGGTCCTGAATTCTTGACAGTCTCACTTGACTTTCAGGATTATGCATATTAGTTTCAGTGGGAAGCAGCCATATCTTCTTTCTCAAGGCTTGAAAACATTAGAAGGGACCAGGAGGTGGTAGGTGATGGCGGTGGCCGTCAAAAGTGACATTTCCTGCTGGATAAACACCAAATTGCAAAGATGTTTCAAACTCTGTGTGGTTCAGCCTATGTTTAAAATAGAACACAACTCTGTAGCTGTACAGATTTTCTTTCCCTCTCTGCCCCCACCATTTTTGAACAAAACATTTCATTTATCCACGATTCTCCAGGAAATGTGAAGTGATGGTGTCATTTCTTTTAGTGAGTGTTGACTGGGATAAGAGCATGGTGGAATGGACCAAAACATTGTCATGGTAGGTAATTTCTTTTTCCATATCTTCACTGATAACTGCATTCTTTTTTTTAATTAAAAAAATTATTTTATGTGTATGAAAGTACTGTCTGCATGCAGGTCTGTGCACCCGTGTCATGCAATGCTGCGGAGGTCAGAAGAGGGTCTCACTGGAGTTCTCCTGGAATTGGAGTTACAGACGGTTCTCAGATGCCATGTGGGTGCTGGGTATCGAACCTGGGTCCTCTGCAAGAGCAGTTGGTGCTCTTAACCGCTAGGCCATCTCTCCAGCCCCGATAACTACATTCTTGACATAACATAATGGCCCTTTAACCAGGAGAATCTCAGAATTCTCATCCTTTTGCTAACAATCATTTCAAAAGAGATCATATTTTTATCCTCAGTTTTAAGTTGGAAATAGAATTTTTCTATGTGTAGTAAAAATTCATGGCTGACTTGAGAAAAGGAATATTTTGAAAACAAAACAAAACAAAATTGCTTTCTGTTCTGAGACTTAAGGCATTTTATCCAAGGGACCAGAAAGGGTCCTTTTTCCCAGTTTTTTATGCGGTACTACCTATGCATCCATTTCTTCTTCCTTTGCATGAATATTAACCTTACCAGTAGCAGTATTTCACATAATAACCTGCAGGCTCACTATCAGGAATAATAAAAGTATAAAGTCAGGCATAAAATGTGGCCAGTTGGAGCAGACTGGGTGTAAGTGATGGGCACTCTAAAGAGGCTGCCAGCACTCTGTGCTCACCACGACTGCCCGACCTGTGCAAGGTCAGCCTGGAACTGCCAAATTGTCCTGCTCCAGGGAATCACTAGATATTCACATTTTGTTTTTTTAATTATTACATTTTATTTATTTATTTATGCATTCGTGCATGCGTGCGTGCGTGTGTGTGCGTGTGTGTGTGTGTGTATGCCATAGCACATGGTGGACTCAGGACAACTTCTTGGAATCAGTGCTCTCCACCCACTATATGGGTCCCTGGGGTGACGGAATTCAGGTTGTCAGGCTTGGGGACAAGTGCCTGTTGTACTCTCTGAGCCATCTTACCAGCCCTCTTTTTTTTTTTTTTTTCCTTTTTGTTGTTTCTGAGACAGGCTCACCATTGTGGCCCAAGCTGGCTTACAACTCCAGATCTTCCTGCCCCCAGACTCCAGAGTGGCATTACAGATGTGTGCTGTCATGCGTACCAGTCTGCACTATCATTTGAAGTCTTGAGTTTTTGCTGTTGGTGGACAATCCATGTTCAAATACACACATAGTGTGAAACATTCATTTCGTGGAGTACAATTTATTTATTTAGATGTGAATGAGCAAGCAAGTTGTGCACAAGAGATGTGCACATAGAGGAAGGGCAGTAGCTTCCCTAAGGACCTCAGTTTACCCCAAAATGCTTTAGAAGGCTCCATGGCTCTGTTCCCATCCCACCTAAAATCACTGAACAGCTCTGTATAATCAGCGGAGCCCTGGCCAGCCCATTCCCAAGTAACCCCACCCTTCATCAGTAAGCACGCAGAATACCATCAAGTTCCACCCATCCCAGTTTCTTTATTTGGTTCCCTGTTTGTTGATTGAAACTTAGTTCTCTGCAATACAAAGTACCTCAGAACAGACCCCAGTTTCCCAGGTTGGCCAGAATCAGTTGTACTGTTAGTGAAATCTGGTTCTTGTTGGTTCTAATGTTTAACACACCATGGGAATGATTAACTCCAAGGGCCTCAGATGAAACCTTGGCAGTTGGCCAGACCTCCTTCCTTCCTCTGACTGCTGTGCTTAGACCATTAGAACAAGAGTTTAGTTGTTTTTTTTTTTTTTTTTTTTTTTTTGATTAAGGGAAATCATTACAGATGGTATTTAGGTTGGTTATGAAATGAGAAATGCTGGATTTTGAAACATGTCCTGTTTAGGACTGGGAAGCTCAGGATCATCATCAAAGGGAGGGGAATCTCAGTTTTAGATTCTAACCTGCCTCTAAATGGTCATTGACCCAAAGTCATTATCATGAGATGGTTGGTTGGTTGGTTGGGCCTTTACAATTAGTCAGTGGTTGCCAGACCAGAAGGTGATTCAATTTCACAATAATTGAAGGTCAGATCAAATTGCTGTCCTGCCCTGAGTCTAGGCTGTGTTTGACAAACTCCTTATCGGCTTAGGGAAATGGAAGACTATCAGAGTGACTTTCCCTGCAGGCCAGCTTGGCACCTCACCAAAGTGACATTAGAAGTTCCAAATCTAAGCTTAGAGGAAAAGTGAACCAGCTATCAGGTCACCCCGGGGGGAAAGAGCACAATTTTCCTAGTCAGGTGAACTGAGAAAGGTTCACCTGAATTTCTTTTGTTCTTGTGAGAGAAGAGCCCTTGTTTCTTGCTTTCTCAAAGTCTACAATTTTCTTTAGACACTTGCCAAATAAGGTCTTATTTATTTATCTTCTGGAGGATTTATGCATTTATCATTTTATGGGTAGCTATGTGTGCTGAGTTTATGTATGTGCACCACATACATGCAGGTGCTCTTGGTTGCCACAAGAGGGTGTCAGATCCCCTGAAACTGGAGTTGCAGGCAATTTGGAGCCAACCAATGTGGATGGTGGGAAACAAACCCTCATCTTCTGGAAGAACAGCAAGTGCTCTTAACTCACTGAGCCATCTTTTCAGCCCTTGTTTATGTATCATTAAATGACACAGGGCAGATGCATATTTAATCTCTTCAGTCACTGTCTTTGCATCATGTGGACAGAGCCTTGGGATGAGGTCATCTGGGGTCCCTGTGCTGCCCCATGCTTCCCTGACCACCTTGAAGCAGGTAAATATACCATGGTGAAATACATTGGGTAACAATACCTCCTTCTTGGGGATATATGGAATGAGGAAAGAATGAAGAAATGAAGTGTTTATCAGAGTGTACTTGGATTGGTGCTTCCTAGATACTTGTTCCTGATAATGAATCCTATTACTGAAAAACAGAAAAGGGGCTCAGTGAGTAAGGTTGCTTGTTGCCAAGGATGACAACATGAGTTTGAGCCCTGGCATCTACGTGGTGGAAGAAAAGAACCAGCTCCCCCACACACATTGTCCTCTGTACATAGACACTTGTGTGTGTGTGTGTGTGTGTGTGTGTGTGTGTGTGTGTGTATATATATATATATATATATATATATATATATATATATGAAAAGCACTACCAGATAGGGCTGTGAACAGCAAAGTGGACTAAGGGAAAGAAAAGACAACATGTGAAAGTGTGAACTAGCCTCCCATTAAAAACAAGCTTGCCGGGCAGTAGTCACCCCTTTAATCTTACCTAGCACATGAATGGCAGAGACAGGCAAGTCTCTGTGAGCTGGAGGCCAGCCTGATTTACATGTTGAGTTCCAGGCCACCCAATGCTACATAGAGAGACCCTGTCTCAAAAAAAAAAAAATAATAAAACAAGACAATCTTATCTTCCAGACCTCTGAATTTGCAAATGCCTCTAGACTACATGGTCTGTCTGTCTCACAAAGTTTATGTGCAAGGAGAAAGCTGGACCCAATCATTGCTGCTTTGTGGAATTCTAAAGCTTGTCCTCCTGAACTCACCTTACAACCAACAAAAATGTTGGTATGGGTCTGGGCTTGTAGCTCAGTAGCAGAGTGCTCACCTGGCATGTCCATGGGCTTCGGTTTGATCCCCAGCATCTCAATTAAACAAGGAATCACTCATGAGTATAACAATAATTAAAAAGGAAAGGAAGCAGAAGGGGGGCAGAGTGTTGGCTCGGGAGGTGCTGATCAGCCTGCGAAATGTTCTCTGTGGTGTTTTCAGAGCTGATTTGTATTTTGGTTTTAGGGAATAGTTTGTTCAGCAAGTTCTGCTTCATCATTTAAATTCTTCCTTTTCTCTGTGATTATTGGCCCAGGATATAGATTATAACTTCATAAATTACCACATTTAAAGATCAAGATATGTCCAAAGGAACAATTTAGGGTTTGGCAGACAGGACTCGTAAGGACTGTACAGTAGCGTTTTCCTAGCTCAGCAGTTTACAAAGTATAGTTTGGGGGTTCTTGGGCTCTCCAGCACCGCCAGGGGGTCAATAAGTCAACATTATTTTTATAACAATCTTAACATATTACTTGTTTGTTTTTATTCCCAGTAGCTCATGAGTGTGCTGTAGAATTTTCCAGAACCTTCATGGTGTGTAGCCCCGTGGCTCAGAGCAATGTACTGAACACTTGAGTCCATAATCTAATTTAATTTAAAATACACTGGTGGGAGTAAATGATTATTTCGGGTCAGTATTCTCAGTGGGCATGTAGGAAACCAGGACTTCAAGGGCTTGCAAAGAACGAGATGGAATTAGGTGTTTTTGTTTTTACCGTTTTTATGACTACTATATTATTGAATCTGAAACTTTATTGTGAGTTTGGTGTGGGAAAGGATGATGAAATCAGAGAGATGACTGGGGCAAGCAATGGCCTCAAAGAGAAAGAAAGCCATGTCAGAGGAGGTGGAATGGATCGGTGGCTAAGAACATGGGCTCTGGTGCCAGGCTGTCTGGGTTTCGGTTCCTGTTCTACCACTTGCTAGATCTGTGACATTGACCAAGTTATCAACTTGTTCATTCTTCAGATTTTGAAAACTGAGAAGGAAGTATGTCTAAAAATGGAACCAAGGCAGGACTGTTAGAGTGGCATAGGGTGATCTGTGTCCTTGACCTCAGACTTGCCTTAAACCCTGCCCAGACTTTGAATATCTGTACCTCGTCACTTCTCAGTATTCTTAGTAAGCCAATGAGCTATCCATGTTAAGACTGTGACATTTGTCAAAAGATTAATTGTCATCACAGAATGTACCACTTATTTTTACAGAATAATTAGATGATTCTCATGACTTGGATTTGCTTTAGGAGTGGAGTGGAAGAAGCCTGGGAATATTAAGTAGTCTTCCTGCCGGAAATAATGGAGATCAAAAGGTCCATTAGCAGTTCACTTGGGCCAGGCTGGAGTGCCTGAAAAGAAAAACAAAAACATAGCTGATAAAGGGGCAGAGAGCGACTATGAAGGGAGGAAAAGCCAGCTGCACTGTGCAGCTCCAGCTCCCAAGGAGGGCATCCTTGATAAGATTAGGTCCTCTAAAAAAAAGAAAAAAAAAAAATGATTAGGTCCTCTGGAGTTTGTGAAACAAGGCTAACTTCTCTCCTACCTCTGCTGCTGGCCTGCGAACAGAGCATTGCTCCTTAAGAAATAGTTTTGGGCCAGCTTCCGGCTCTATATTTGCTTCTGTTCCGGAATATTCTTAAATCCTCAGTTCAGTGGTGGTGGTGACCTTCCCAGTATGACAATCACGTTCACATGTGTAATTTTTACTTATTAAGGAATCCCTTTGCTTCAGGACATATTAGGCAAACCAAAGGCTAAATTGCAGCTGTTACTACTTGTGGGCTTTGAGCTTTGAGCAGTCTTTTTGGGAGCCAACCCTTGTACCTCCATCTGTGGCAATGCTTTTCTGTAAAGTGGAAGGAAGCTTCAAGTGTTTTTATGTGTGATGTTCTCCCTCTAGTGGCCACATTGGGTTTTGTAGTTATTCATTGAAAACTTTTTATTGTTTCTGCAGTTATGATCTGTAAAGATGGAGACCCTTTTATTATTTTAGGGAGCTACAGATTTTGGAGGTCTAATATGAAGGAGTTTAAAGAGAGAGGTACAGGGCTGGAGAGATGTCTCAGTGGTTAGGAGCACTGACTACTCTTGGAGAGGATCAAGGTTCGATTCCCTGAACCCAAATGGTAGCTAAGAACTGTCCTTAACTCTAATTCCAGGGGATCTAGCACCCTCTTCTGACCTCGCAGCATTACATGACATGGGTGCACTTACATGTAGGCAATATACTCATACACATAAAATAAAAATAAACAATTATTTAAAAAAAATTTTTTTATTTTTGTATGTGTATGAATGTACTGTCTGCATGTAGGTTTGTGCACCTGTGTCGTGCAATGCCTCGGAGGTCAGAAGAGGGTGTCGGACTTCCCTAGAACTGGAGTTCTCCTGGAATTGGAGTTACAGACGGTTCTTAGCCGCCATGTGGGTGCTGGGGGTCGAACCCGGGTCCTCTGCAAGAGCAGTCGGTGCTCTTAACCGCTAGGCTATCTCTCTAGCCCCAACAATTATTTTTAAAAAGAGCAAGTATATAATTCCTGTTTCCATAGGTCAAACAATGTTGGGTGTTTGGTGTAACCACTAGCTGTTTTAAAATTTATTTGTTTATTTTTTGTCTATTTATTTATTTAGCCTTTTTGAGACAAGGTCTCCCTGTAGCTCCAGCTGGCCTGGAACTTGCTATGCATACCAAGCTGGCCTCCGTGTCACAGAGATCTCCCTGCCTCTGAAATGCTGGGATTAAAGATGTGTGGCAACCACGCCTGGCTAAAGAATTATCTTATTCTGAAATCTCCATCAAGTTTCTTCAGGAAAGTCTGTATTATAGTTTTTGTTTATGAATTTTATAAAACACATAGGGTAAAACTAGCAACTTAAGAAGCTAAGTAAACGCTGAGGCAGGATTTCAGGTTTGAAGCTAGTCTTAGCTACATAATAATTTAAAAGACAGCCTGGGCTATATAGCAAGACTATTTCCAAAAAACCATCACACACACACACACACACACACACACACACACACACACACACCTACTCCAAAGCCCTCTGTGAGTTCTGATCTTCTCTCAAACACATACCAGAGGTTATTACTGTCAATATGTTCTCTCTTTTTTTGGTATTTTTGAGACAGGGACTCCCTTTAGTCCCAGCTGGCCTGGAGCTCACTCTGTAGACCAGGCTGGCCTTAAACTCAGAGAGATCTGCCTGCCTCTGCCTCCCAAGTGCTGGGATTAAAGGCATGCGCCACCACACCTGGCTCAATATTCTCTTTGTAGACTTTTTCTATGCATTTATAAATACAAAATACATGTGCTTATTAATCTATAGTGAAAAACTATTTAGCATAGTTGTGAATACACAGAGAAATTATATAGAATAAAGCTTACATACATATTTTAATGTCTTATTTATTATTTTTATCTTCTGTATATGAGTGTATTGCCTGCATGTAGATAGGTGTACCCATGATGTACAGTGACCACAGAGGTCAAAAGAGGGCATTGGATGTCCTGGAACTGGAGTTACAGGTGGTTGTTATCCACCATGTGGGTCCTCTGTAAGAGTGGCCAGTGCTCATAACTGCTGAGCCATCTCTCCAACCCCCAAAGCTTATGTATTGTTTTAATAAAACAAGATGGATAACCAGTTGGGGTATAGTTCCATGGTAGGAAGAACACCTGCTTAGCATCTGACCACTGCTGTTTGATACTTAGCATCACAAAAAGAAAACAGTATGTTATAAATACTGTATCTTATATGAAAGTACTGTATATTACTGTAGATATAGCTCTTTCTAAAATAACTGAATTAAATTAAGCATTCTTCTGCTGATGAGTGTTTGGGTTATTTCTGATGTTCATTATTTTAAAAATGTTTCTTCAGGGCTGGAGAGATGCCTCAGTGGTTAAGAGCACTGGTCCTGGGGCTGGAGAGATGGCCTAGCTTCTGACCTCCGCAGCATTGCACGACACAGGTGCACAGACCTACATGCAGACAGTACACTCATACACATACAAAAATAAATAAAATTAAAAAAAGAAGAGCACTGGTCCTTAGAGGATCAGGGTTGGGTACCCAGCTCCCATATGGCAGCTAACAACAATACATAACTCTAGTTCCAGGGGGTCCCACGCCCTCTTCTGGCCTCCACTTGCATTGCACCCATGTGTGTACTTACATACATGCAGGCAAACACTCAGACACAAAGTAAAAAATAATTTCAAAAATATCTCTGCAAATCAACTTGTGTTTATGTATATCTTTGCCAGTTTGTGGAGATATTGTTGCAGGATAAATTCCTGGAGGCTAAAGGCTGTATCAAAGCACAGGGCTATTTAACAGTGATTGATATTGACAGCCCCCTGTAGCATTTTATAGCACAGTAAAGGGTATACCCATTTACACATCCCACACAGGGAAGCTGCATTTTTTATCCTTAAATGAATCTGAACACAGCCAACATAGCTCAGCAAAGGGGACATTCTTCCGCAGAGTTCAGGAATAGCTGTCTTGGGGAGAGGGGGGAGGAAATCAAGCACGAGTCTTTATGTGGTCCGGCTGCAGTCTTCTCTGCATTCTGTGGTTGAAATACAACCCTGGAGTATGCAACTCGGTTCATTTTTGATTGCAAATGACTCTAGTCTGCAAACGTGATTCACAGCTTATTAAATCTGTCTTTAGGAGTAGACTGTTTCTACTTTCTTCTCCTCCCACAGTTGACAGTGACCTCCTAAGTGCCTGCAATTCTCGCTGCGGTTTGATCATCTGGGGCCCCTTGCTTAGTAATAAATCTGACCTTTCCTACATATGGCTTGCTGGGGCTGGTTCTGAGCTCATGTACCTCTGAGAGTTAAATCAGTCTGAGTGCCAGATGCCTGATGTGCCAACCTCCTAGCCTTATCACTCTCTAACACTTCATCTCCTGACTCCATCAAATGGTCCTCAGGGCAGGCTCCTAGAACAGGTCTGGCTCCTTGTGCTAGAATCAGTTTGCAGGAGACTGTTCAAAATGCATTTTCCTGAGTGCTTTCTTCAGAAGACTAAGCTTGCTGGATGAAAATGAGGCCCCGGGATTATAAACTTTAAGTCTCTTTTCTGTCCCTCTGAGCTGCCTGGCCTCTTGCCTCTTGGGAGTTTTAGTTGTATTAGCTATAAAATGAGAACTTGAATATATCGAACTCTATCCTGTAGGGAAAACGGGGAGAAAAGCTGTTAGGAGAGTTGCGCCTGGATATATTAGATTAAAAGAGTTGCTTCTGGGTCCATCTTGGTGGCCTTGCTATTGGCGATTACCTTAGTATCTGTTTCTTGATTCCCTTTTGCGTAGAAGAAAAAAACAGTTGAGAGTTGTCTGCAGCCTTTGCTCAGACTTGTAGAGCCCTATAGAACCCCATGAACAGGATCCAGGGGTGAATCCAACACAAAGGTGGGATTCTTTAGGAAAGAATAAATTGGCACTGGAATTTGATTATTCCGGATGACTTTCTTCTTAGTTAAAAAAATATTTTATAGTATTTAAAAATATAATTTCAGGGCTGGAGAGATGGTTCAGCAGTTAAGTGTGCCAACTGCTCTTGCAGAGGACCCGGGTTTGATCCCCAGCACCCACATGGTGGTTGAGAACCTTCTGTAACTCCAATTCCAGGAGAACTCCAGTTCCAGGGGAATCCGACATCCTCTTCTGACCTCAGCAGCATTGCACGACATGGGTGCACCAACCTACATGCAGACACTACACTCATACACATAAAAATTAATAATAAAAACATTTAAAAATAATTTCAATTTCTATTTTATATGTATTCATGCTTTGCCTGCATGTGTATAAGTGCACAATATGTGTAAAATGCCTGCAGGGGCCAGAAGCTGGCATTTGATCCTGTGGAACTGGATAACAAATGGTTGTAAGCCACTACCATGTAGGTGCTGGGAACTGAACCCAGTTCCTCTGGAAGAGAAGCAAGCACTCTTAATGGCCGAGCCACTTCTCCAGACCCTGTTTTTGCAGTGTTTTTTTTTTAAAACAACAGTAACCATAGGAAGCTCCATCATTGTATTGAAACCCTTCTATGGTAGCTGGTATGCAATGGGTGCTTAATAAATATGACTAAGTTACTTGAGCTTTTGACATTTTTTGGGACTGAGGATAGAAAGTGGCTTCTAGCAATTTCTTGATGCTGTGTGGCCTTTAGGCTGTATATGGCATGTGCTTTCTTCATTGGAAACTGCAGGTCATGAACTTGGTGCTTTGGAATGTTCATGTCCCATAATGTCAGCATGACTCTTGTAATCAAGTTGGCGTCATGATATGAGATCAGTTATTGCTTACTGGCTTATGTTGTCCCAGTGACATTATTTATAAAAGAATAAATTGACACTGGAATTGGATTATTCCAGATGAATTTCTTCTTGGTTAAAAAAGTAAATGTAGGGGGCTGGAGAGATGGGTCAGTGGTTAAGAGCACCAACTGCTCTTCCAGAGGACCCAGGTTCGATTCCCAGCACCCACATGGCCGTCAAAAACCTCCTTTAAGCCGGGCGTGGTGGTGCACGCCTTTAATCCTAGCACTTGGGAAGCAGAGGCAGGCGGATCTTTGTGAGTTCAAGGCCAGCCTGGTCTACAGAGTGAGTTCTAAGACAGCTGGGGATACAGGGAGACCCTGTCTTGAAAAGACCAAACAAACAAACAAACAAAAAAACAAAAAAACAAACGCCTTTAAGCCGGGCGTGGTGGTGCACGCCTTTAATCCTAGCACTTAGGAGGCAAGAGGCAGGTGGATCTCTGTGAGTTCAAGGCCAGCCTGGTCTATAGAGTTCCAGGCCAGCTGGGGCTATAGCGAGACACTGTCTTAAAAAAGACAAAAAATAAAATAAAATAAATAAAAATAAACATATATTTAAAAAAGTAAACGTAGGATCTGGAGAGATGGCTCGGCGGTTAAGAGCACTGGCAGTTCTTGCAGAGGACCTGGGTTGGCTCCCAGCACTCACATGGTGCCTAAGAACCATCCACGACTCCAGTTCTGAGGGATCCAACCCCCTCTTCTGACCTCTGAGAGCATTGTACAGTGTAAGTGCACTTACATACATGCAGGCAATATGCTCATACACATAAAAGAAAAATAATAAAATATTTAAAAGTAAAAGTAGCATTTATCTCATGTATATTTTTAATTTATTATTTTTTTCAAATGTCTCTCTATGTAGTTCAGGGTAGCATTGTCCTCATGATGTAGCTCAGGCTGGCCTCAAACTCATCACTTGTCCGTCTCAATCTCTCAAGTACTAGTATTATAGATGTTCACTTATTTGTTGTTGTAGTTTGTTTCTGTTTGGATAGACTCAAGAAGCCAACTCAGAAAAAATATTTTAGTGGAGAGCAAATTCATTTGATCTTTGAGTTGAAGCAAGTAACTCATGCATATTTGTATTAATGTACTATGTGTATTTAATTATTTATTTTTAAATTTTAAGAAAGGGTCTTATACAGCTCAGACTGGTTCAGACTCACTGCATAGCTGAGGCTTGAACTAGTAATCCTCGTCTCCATCTCCCAAGTGCCGGAATTTCAAGAGTGAGCCACCACACCCAGCAACCCATCTAGGTTCTCACTATGTAGCTCAGGTTGGCTTCTAATTCATTATATAGCCCAGGCAGAGCTTGAACTTGGGATCTTCCTGCTTCAGCCTCCTAAATACAGTTATTATAGCTATGCACCACCATGCCTGGTTCAGCATAACCCATTTCAAATGACGGGTGATAAGTGTCTCCCTTACTTGTCTTGTAAGATCCTGAAATAAGCCAGGTATAGTGGCACATGCCTTTAATTCCAGCACTCACGAGACAGAGGCAGGTGGATCTCTGTGAGTTCAAGGCTAGCCTGGTCTGCATAGTGAGTTCTAGGCCAGCTGGGGGTACCAGGGAGACCCTGTTTCAAAAAGACCAAAAAAAAAAAAAAAGGGAAAATATTCTGAAATAGACTGTGCGTGTGTGTATGTGTGTGCGTGTACAAAGGCTTAGGCGTGCATGTTTGTGGAGGTCAGAAGATAACCTTGATCCTTGTTTCTTAGACAATGTCTACCTTGTTCTTTGAGACAGGTCTTCTCATTGGCCCGAAGCTTACCAAGTAGGCTAGGCTCTCTAGCCAGCAAGCCCCAGGGATCCATTTGTCTCTAACTTCACAACTCTGGGACTGCAAGTGTGCACCACCATGCCTGGAAGCTTACCAAGTAGGCTAGGCTCTCTAGCCAGCAAGCCCCAGGGATCCATTTGTCTCTAACTTCACAACTCTGGGACTGCAAGTGTGCACCACCATGCCTGGCTTTTTTAATGTGGGTTCTGGGGATCGAACTCAGGTCCTCATGCTTGTGGGGGAAGTACTTTACCAACTGAGCTACCTCCCCAACCCCCAGATTCTGAAAAAGAAAATGGAAGATATTTTATTTGCTCTGGTACTATTATGTTGTAAAAAGAAAACACTTTTTCTCTACTTGGAAGATTTTGGAAAAATAAAGGAAAACAATATGCATGCACACATATGTATTTATATATAAATTCATAGCAGAAGTAGAGAAAGTCTCCTCAACCTTATAAATAAGACTTAAGGTTCTAAATTCCCCTTAAAACACCAGAACTCTGGTGGGGGGATGGAGAGATAACTCAGCAGTTAAGAGCACTAGCTGGCCTTGCAGAAAACCTGGGTTTGAATCCCAGCACCCACCTGGTAGCTAACAACCATCTATAACTCCAATTCCAGGGGATCAGACACCCTCTTCTGATTTCCGTGGACATTGCACAACATGGATGCCCCTACATACATACAGGCAACACACTCATACATATAAAATAAAAATCAAGCTGGGTGTGGTGGTGCACACCTTTAATCCCAGCACTCAGGAGGCAGAGGCAGGTGGATCTTTGTGTGTTCAAGGCCAGCCTGGTCTACAAAGTGAGTTCCAGGACATCTGGGGCTACAGGGAGACCTTGTTTCAAAAAAAATAAATAAAAATCAATTTTAAAAAACAAAAGTCCCCCCAAATACAGCAGAACTCCCTTAGTCTCCCAGGGTTCCATAATTCCACACCCCTCTGCTTCCCTCTAGGAGGGATACTCAAGCCGGGTCACTGTTTGATCATACTGTTCTTTCTGTCACCTTTCCTCTCTCCCTCTCTTTTGTGTTGTCATTGTAGTGGCCAGAACCTGTATCCGAGGAGAACCCCAAATTTGGCAAGATGGCCTTTTTGGCAACAATGCCAGCCTGTGCGGTGTTCTTTGTCACTTTTGGGGGAGTACAGATCAGAACAAGATGTTCTCTTATGAAATTTTAAATCAGTTTTTGATGGTGAAATATTCAAAGAAGTATTCTCTGAATATGCAAGGTGCATACATTTTACACCTAGCAGTAAGTGTGTGTGTGTGTGGGGGGGTTAGTGTTTATGGGAAAGGGGAGAAAAAAATCAAGCCATTAGGATTTTAGTGTGTGCGTGTGTGTGTGTGTGTGTGTGTGTGTGTTGTGTACAAGTGTATGTGAGCACATTCATAAGCTTGAGGTAGAAGGTAGGCTGCTTCCTCCATTGCCCTCCACCTTATTCTTGGAGACAGAGTCTCACTGAATCTGGAGCGCAAGGATGGGCTCAGCTGACTGGCTCATCATTTCCAGGGATCCTTCTGTTTCTGCCTCCCCAGTGCTGGGATGTGGACTTTCTGCACCATGTTTGGCTTTCAGGTGGGCACTGGGAATCCTAACTCATGCTTGTGTGGCCCTCTGAGCTACCTCCCCAGCCTGAAATGAACAATGTTTTGTTTGCTTGTTTTTTGAGACAGGGTTTTCCTGTAGCCCCAGCTGGCCTGGAACTCTCTTTGTAGACCAGGCTGGTCTCAAATTCATAGAGATCCACCTGCCTCTGCCTCCAAAGTTCTGGTATTAAAGGCCAATTAAGTTTTTTTTTTTTTTTAAAGAATTTGGGGGCTGGAGAGATGGCTTAGTGGTTAAGAGCACCAACTGCTCTTACTGAGGACCCAGGTTCGATTCCCAGCACCCACATGGTGGCTAGGAACTGTCTTTAACTCCAGTTCCAGGGGAATCCGACGCCCTCTTCTGACCTCTGCGGCATTGCACGACACAGGTGCACAAACCTACATGCAGACAGTACATTCATACACATAAAAAATAATAAATGAATAAAAAATTTAAAAAATGATTTGACACTTGAATTTGGGGAACAAACCCTCAAGGTTAGTGTTATATTACCTCTGTAAGGTCTTATGTCCTACCAGCTGTTTTTCTTCCAATATCTGGAACATGGCACTTCAATACATCTTGCAGGCCCTTTCCTCAGCTCACAGGACCTCTCACTCTGACATCTAGTCCCTCTTCTATTCCCATTGTCACCTAAATACAGAAACTTTCTAATTTTCTCCATCTCTTTATTAGTTCAAGCAGCTTTCTAACTCTTGCCTGGTCTTTCCTAGTGTGCCACAACACTTCTCCTCAGAGTGGTCTTTTTGAAATATAAATATGACCATGCCATTCTGAACAGAGTCCATCCCTGACTTTCCATGCACTTTTACAAAGAACATAACTCATAACTGGTGGGTAGAGTTCTACATCCTTACAGGATACAGCTTAGAACAAGATGATCCATTCAAACAGCATAAGACAGCAAGTGGTAAGCACAATAAGCATGATCAAGTATTAGATGAACTAAGACTTTGCAATGTGTAAGGTACTTGTTCTCCTAGTGTGGTCCCCAGCTTGGCAGATCTCAGCATCACCTGGAAATTTGCTAGTGATGCAAATGCTCAGGCCTCTCACCATACCTATGAAATCAAGCCATGCCATGTTTTAAGTCTTCTGTGTGACCTGGATGAGTATAAAAATGTGAAAACATTAGTGTAGTGGGTGCTGTTTTTACTACCCAGGAAAGACTGACAGGATTTATTCTTCTAATTGTGGAAAGGGCTAGCCAAGACACAAGACATCTGTCCAGCGGCAGGCTACACCCAATGACTAGTAGATGCAGGAGAATGAAGGCCATTGCCCTGACTGGGATGTGGAGCAACTCTCAAGGGCCACCTGAGCCTTCCCAGATCTTTGTGTGTTGGCTGAGGCCTTTGTTCTGATTTCACAGTTCAGCTTCACCTTTGCCCAGTCTTTTAGTTTCCTTCCATTCCACGGTGGTTAATCATGGCACTCTGGACCAATCTTCCGGTCTTCTCCTCTACCCGTGATTACTAACCAATCACAGACCTTAGAGGAAGCAAGATGTGAGTTGAGATGGGAAGGGAATCAATGGAGGGAAGGGTGGAAGGACTGGGCATGGGAGTGTCCCAAGGGAGTAAAGGAGCAGGCACAAAACAAAACTTCCCCTGAGGCCTGTTGAGAACCAGGGGAGCTGTACAGGGCGTAGATTATAGAATAATGGGAGGGAGGGAGGGAGGGAGGGAGGGAGGGAAAGAGAGAGAGAGAGAGAGAGAGAGAGAGAGAGAGAGAGAGAGAGAGATTGCTGCTCAGAGAAACTCTGGAAGTCATTAAAGGACTCTAAGTATCTGGACTTGGAGCTGGTGAGATGGCTTAGCAGCCTCCTGCCCCCAGGCCTGAGGACCTGTGCTCTGTCCCTGGGACCCTAACTTATAGCAATTTCCTCCCAGATCAGTTACACCATATTCATGGAAGCTCCTGAAGACACAGGATGTTGAAAGGGACATGGAACAACAGAATGTTCTAAAAGTAGGTAAAACACTCCACCCTGCAGGGAGCCTCTTTCAACAGCTCACTAGCCTTAGGAAGTTCCTGAAACTGATCTGATTCACTACTGTGGTCCAGCACTTCAAGTTTTAAAACTACCTTTCATGAGCAGGAAATAAAAAAGTCACCTATGCTGGGTGGACTTTGAGTGATGCATCTGTCTTTGAGTCATTTCTGCTTCTATAACTAACCCTTCACCCATATTCCTGTAAGTAATGTCAATAAAACTCATTTGCTCACAAGTTGGACCTTAGTGGTATCTTACTTTGGCCTGTCATTGGTCCCCTGCCTCGGGTGGGTAGATGTCTGTTCACATCTCCACAGGAATAAGGTCACACAACAGACCCATATAGTGGAAAGAGAGAACCAGTTTCCACAGGCTTTGACCTCCACACTCACACCATGGTGCATGTATACACACACACACACACACACACACACACACACACACACACACACGCCGACCTTTTGTAATGCATTTGAAAGCAAAGTTAAACCATCTCGTCCAGAAAAGAATACTCTTATCAAGGCTAAAGATGAGAGACCTTAGCTTTCCCAAGTGGGCCTCACAGTTATGAAGGAAAGGAGTGAAGTTGAGTGGCTGGTATTGTTTAAAATTTTGGCTGGCACCTTGAAAATGGTAAGTCACTGAAGGTTTAAGGGCAGAGAAATTGCTGTGGGAAGGGATGGAAGGGTTGCAAACCTGGAGGCTGAGAAACAACCATGGAATAAGGTATAGTCTCTAAATTAATTTTACATCTATTACTTTGGATCCTGTAATAGCTTTTCCAGGGAAGTGAATTCCTTGTCTCTTTTATAAGTTGCAAGGCAAAGACAGCTTGTGGGAGACCCACAGACATTATATGGAAACACTGAAAAATTATAAATCACACTATTTTCCTACTGTGATGAAAGTATCTTTATAACCATAAGAATGAAAACCATGTGTAAAGCTGTGGCTTTTATGTGAATGAACATGGGCAATAACATTGAATATGTCTTGATTTAATTATCTTTGCTCATGCCTGAACATTTGCTGAGGCGGCGATATTTAGATGGGAAATAAAAAATGACCTATCAGATTTGTAAGTTATTCTGTAGTGTCTATAAAATTTGTTTTTTCCCATCTTTCAGTAAAATAATAAATTGTTTCATTGTAAATAAGATTTTCACATAGCTGTTCTTTTAACAATGATATCAAATGAGACCATCTATTTTGTGTCAGGGAGGTTCTGCTTGTAAAAATGAAAGCTTCATTCTGCAGAGGCAGAATTGAAAACAAACCATGAAATTGATGTATCATGCTCAAACATTGTAATGGAGTCACATACAAGAAATTACCATTATTGCAGAAAACAAGCATTTTAAGTACACAGACTATTACTTTTTTGTCATTTTCATCATCTTTTAAATTCATATAACACTGAAAAGAAACAGTATCAAACTTCTAGACTCACACATATACAAATGTGAAGTAATCTGAGCTATAATACTGAGAGAATGTTTCCCAGTTTCAGGGCAACCACAATGAATACTGGTAGTTTGTGAACACTTCTGGAACCGTAAACTGCGACAGGAAGAGAAGCAAGAAAACTGACATCACACACATTATAAGGCAACAATACACTTATTCAAGAATCAGTTGCCTGTATGCTGACTTGAAGGAGCTGGCAAGTTAATGGATTTTCTTTCTTTTCTTTTTTAAATTCTGTTTTTAATTTTATGTGTCTGTGTGTGTATGCATGTATCATGTGAATGTCCTTGTAGGCCGGAAGACGGTGTCACGTCCTCTGGAGCTGGAGTTAGGGGCAGTTGTAAGCCACCACACAGGGGTGCTGGGAATGGAACACTGGTCCTCTGAAAGAGCACCATGTGCCCCAGACAGCTAGGCCATCTCTCCAGCCCCTGTCTCTTTTCTTACCACTCAAGCACTTCTGCTGATGAAATGTGCCCTGCATTCTAGAGCAGCCTCCATCCGGAGGGGTGGTAATGGCCCTAACCACACACCTTACACAGCACTAGGCATAATTATATCTTGGTCTGTAGAAACCAAGTAGAGGGGCATTTCCCTGGGGCTTAGAGGATATTATTCCTGAAGCATATATTCAGAGTTTCAGGTTCTAAGTGGGTTGTCAGCTTCCTCGTCTTTTTTTTTTTTAATTTTTTTTATTTTTATTTCTGTATGTGTATGAATGTTCTGTCTGCATGCAGGTTTGTGCACCCGTGTCATGCAATGCTGCGGAGGTCAGAAGAGGGTGTCGGATTCCCCTGGAACTGGAGTTCTCCTGGAATTGGAGTTTCAGATGGTTCTCGGCCGCCATGTGGGTGCTGGGGATCGAACCCGGGTCCTCTGTAAGAGCGGTCGGCACTCTTAACCGCTAGGCCATCTCTCCAGCCCAGCTTCCTTGTCTTTTACCCTCTTCTTTTCTCTTATAAAAGCTTAATGGAGCTATAATTCATGTAACATAAATTTCGCCTTTTAAAAAATTTTTTTATTAATTTTTATTTATTTCTGTATGTGTATGAATGTACTGTCTGCATGCAGGTCTGTGCACCCGTGTCGTGCAATGCTGCGGAGGTCAGAAGAGGGTCTCGGATTCCCCTGGAACTGGAGTTCTCCTGGAATTGGAGTTTCAGACGGTTCTCGGCCGCCATGTGGATGCTGGGGATCGAACCCGGGTCTTCTGTAAGAGCGGTCGGCGCTTTAACCGCTAGGCCATCTCTCCAGCCCAAATTTCACCTCTTTAAAGTAGTAGTGTCACAGATTATGCAACTGTCATCACTTCTAGAATATTTCATCAACCACTCCACACATGCTAATTTATTTATTAGCAATTAGCAGCCATGCCCTGCACTGCCTCCCATGCCCAGCCCTTAACAACCACCCATCTCCCTCATAGTTCTATGGAGTTGCCGATTCAGTTTATTTCACAGAAATAGAACCCAATTATATTGACCAGTTGTGCCTGACATCTTTTATTTAGCATGATGTCTTTCCTTCAGGATCCTCTATGTCATGACATGTTTTCACACTTAATTCCTTATGGCTAATAATATTCTGCTGTATGGATCCACTTTTTAAAAATTCATTCATCAGTTAGTGGACATTTGGGTTGTGTCTGCTTTTGCTATTATGAATAATGCTGCCAAGAGGTTAACACCCAAGTTTCTTGTGGACACATTTTGAATTTTCTTGGGTCTGTACATAGTTATATTCAGCGACTTATACTGTATACTTTTGCAAGCCTGGTAACTATATATGATGGCTCTGATCCTTATATCCTTGTCAACCTTTATCATTGTCATTTTGATTATCATAGTGACTCTGGTGGTGCCTGATTGTGGTTTTGATTTATACATCCCTAATACTTAATGTACTTAATGATATTAATCATCCTCTGATGCACTTATTGGCTGTTTGTAGACCTTATTTGGAGGAACAGTTCTTCAAATGGCTTTCACTTTCTTTTGTATTAGACTTTTATGGAGGAGTTTCAGATGTCTGGGAAAACAGCATAGGGTTCCCACATACCCACGCCCAGTCTCCCATTGGCAGCCATTGCATGCTCCCTTTTGTCTTCCCATACTACATTCATTAGTTAGCGAGCCAACTTTGACACTCCACTATAAGGGACGTCAAGTTATTGCCTTAATTTTACGTGTCATCTTTGGCCCCAGGCACCACACTGCATTTAGATGCCACCTTAGGCTCCTCTTGCCTAAGGGATTGAAGCAGAGCACAGGAGTGAAGTGCCACCTTTATCACATCACGCAGGTCATATAAACACATTATTTTATCCTAGCAGTCAAGGAGAAGTAGATTTTTAAAATGTTTTCTCTGAAAGGTAGAAAGGTCAGTATTCTTAAGATCCTGGCAGTGTGGGCTGCAGAGATGGCTGAATGCTTAAGGGTGCTTGCTGTTCTTGCAGAGGGCTAGAGTTTGGTTCCCAGCACACATGTTGAATGGCTCACAACTCCAGGTCCAGGGGATCTGACATCCTCTTCTGGCTTCTATGGGTATTATAATGCATACACGATTTTTGAGATCTCTTGAGCCCAGCGGCAGGTGCCGGGGCGCGGGCTGAAGAGGCCCCCCCCCCCC